>VXBZ01002541.1:313629-342916 GCA_013399135.1 Heliornis fulica | reverse complement strand
GGGGGGCAGCATTTCTCACACTCTTTCCCTGAGCCAGCGTGGGGTCCCACTCACAGGAGACAGTCCTCCACAACCCCCTCCACGTGAGTTCTCTCCCACGAGGCCTCGGATCTTCACCAGCTGCCCCAGTGTGGGTCACTTCTACAAACTCATAAAATGTCTCTCAGTCCCAGCCTGCTGGCCCCAGCCTGGTACTCCCCAGAGTTACCAGCCCCCCCAGCAAATCTGCTCCAACAGGGGCCTCCCTCTCTCTCTCTGCCTCTTATCTCTCTCTGCGGGCTGCAGGTTCTGTCAGGGGCTTGCTCCAATGTAGGTCACAGATTCTTCCCTGTTCCTCCCCCTGCTCCATGGTGGGCTCCTGCCCGGACAAGGTACCTCTCCATGGGCTACAAGTGGAGTCTCTTCATCCTCCATGGGCTGTGGGGGGACACCCACTCCATCATGGTATTCTCCACAGGCTGCTCATTTTTCAGCACCTCTTCCCCCCTTCACTGACCTTGGTGCCTGCAAAGTTTCTAACATCTTCTCACTCCCTTCTCTGGTGGCAAAATGTGGTTGTTGGCTTTTTTCTCTCTCTAAAATGTGATTCCCAGAGGCCTGTGACCGGCGCTGATTGGCCCGTCCAGCCTTGTTGGCAACAGGATTTTTCTGAAGTTTGGCCTTGGAACCACAGCTGGTATTTGCTTTGTTGGACCCTTAAACTTTCTAACTGCTTCTTAAGCCATGCTGCAAACCCACGACAAGCATCAGCAACCACAGTGACTTCTCAGGTTACAGATGTATTAACAGGACCACAGAAATGAGCAACAAATAGCCTGCTGCAGAGTTTCTCTCTGAGAGGAGTAAATCACATACGGAGCTCAGGAAGTGCGAGAGCCACTTTCCCTGCCTGGCAGAGCTGACCACACTGCTGGACTGAGGTGGCTTTCCAGAGTAAGTCATGTCTGGTTTTGAACACTTGTGGCAATATTAAGTCAACACACCCCTAGTTGCCATTGATTGTCTTGTGATCGATTGACTTGATGATGTAAATAGTGTTTGGCAAGCTAAGGGCAGGGTGGCTGAGAGACTTGGAGGGGGTTTGTAGCCTGTTGAGGGAAGCTTAGCTGCCCAGGTCCTGCTAAGGGATGTTCCAGGTGAAGTCCATCCAAGCCAGGCAGATGGTGACCTCAGAAATTAATGCAAGCCAGCTTATGAAAGGCTTTAGCAAGCACATGTTTTTGGGAGTTAATGGTTTGCAGCTTCATCTAGTTAGTAGATGATGGGCTCAGGGTGTTCTGGGACCTGGGTGAGGAAGGGTGGATGACTAGAGACTAGTAGAAGGTTTGGGGTGAGGAGGTTTGTGTTGTTTGATGGTTTAGGACTTAGCACTGTGTCTGTGTATCAGCACCCAGATGGGTGTTTCTTATTTCTTTCCTGTAGTCTCCAACTCATCTCCTGGATTTGGAGCTGGATGCTGCCTGAGGAGCTTCTGAAGCCAAGATCTGTGAGTCCAGGATTTTTCTGTGTTCAGGTTTGCTCAGACTTTCTAATCTTGGTGCAGATGAAGGAATACTTTATGTTAAAGCTAAAGTAACAGCTGATGGAGTTGCCTCAGCTGGTGAATCCCACTGAGCACAGTTCGGGGCCAAAGTTGTAGGGCTTGTGCCTCAGAGTTGAGGAGCTTTCCTCAGGTGATGATGTGATTGTTGATGCTATTGAGTGTGAAAAAATTACAGGTAGTGGGACTGGGAGGTTATTGTGGCTGTTTGGAAAATGCCTTCATCTTTTTTCTGTAGGCAAGTTGCTGCTGCTGTACATGGGTTTTCTATGCTCCTGCAGCCATGTGCTAGGGGTGACCCATATGCCTGGGCCAGGGTGCTGGGGCTGGGGCTGCATCCTGAGGTGTCATCAGGCTTAGCCCTGCCTGGGGCTGCAGCCTGTGCCTCCTGGGTACCACCTGAGCTCCTTTGAGTTTAGACCCTGTGGTTGCTGCACATTCCAGAGAAGGAGTTGATGATTAATACATGTGAAGTAAATTGCTCTCCCCAAAATTCTCAACATCAGTAGCAGAATTAGAGAAGCAGACCTCTTTTTGTCAGTTGTTTTGAGCCAAGTGTGTGAATCCTGCTGGTCTGCATCTCCTATTCCCTCCAGCAATGCGCAGGTGTCACCAGGGACCTGTTGTACGTCACACTGAGACCTCCAGTTCTACTGTGGCCCTTTTTTTTTTTTTGTTTTTGTTTTACCTCTTGTCCCTGACAGGTATAAACATGGCTATTTGGTCACAGGGATGTGGCTCATCCAGGCTTTTTCTTTTTTTCCTTCTCTTTCCTGTAGTTTCTTTGGGAGACTCTCCCGAGTCTACCCCATAACAAGTTATTAACTAAAAAAAACTTGGGGAATATGTTGCATTTGCAAAAAATAATATTCCTGAGTTATCACAACATGCACTTAGGCAAATACTATTTTTGCCTTTAAAAAAAAAACCTTGATGTTTCCTTTACACATTTATTAATGGACACCGAGGTGAAAAGATGAACTCTTAAAGCAGATTACTTCTTGCCAGAGAAAGGTCTTGAATACCACAGGTCTGATACAGAAAATAGGGGCCAGGCTTTCAGACAGCATAAGGACCAGAGAACTGCTGATGCAGTTAAAAGAAGGTGTTTCTAAAGCTGTCTGGTTCTCCTCAGGTCTACAGAGATGGAGCAGCAACAGTGTGTGCGGAGGGAAGAGAGCTGTGTCGTGGGACTGCATGTCAAGCCATCAACTGCAATCACAGTTACTCAGGTACCTTCTGGTGGCCAAACCCTCAGTGTACCAGCAGCTCACATCACTGAGGGAGGGAGCGAGCGATGCTGTGCGTGGCGCCGGTTGCTGTGAGAGGAGCACGAGGTCCCTGTGGGACAGAGGGAGCGTGGTGATGTGTGGAGAGGACAGCTTGTGCGGCTGGGTGGGGAGCAGCAGCGTGGACAACAAGGGAGGTGTCCATTCCTCGAATGGGCGCAGGGCGGAGTCACAAAATCATGTGTGGGAAGGGGTAACAAATAGCATGAGGAAATCATGTGGAGATGAGGGGAAGCAAGCTCGTGTTCGCGGCAGGAAGGAGAGAAAGGGTGGAGAAAGTGGAGTGATGGGGGGAAGGCACGGGCAGACACAGCTCCTCTTTTGGCTCTGACAGAGGCTGACCTTGGGCTGGTGTGTATTTACAAACCTGACAGTCAGCAGCAGGCGTTCTGAGACTGTTACTGTGAGCAGTGAGATCCATATCGCCGCAGTTATGGCTAAAACAATAGAACTCACAACCTGTCTTTCTCCGAAACGCAGCTTCCCTTTCCCCCTCTGTTCACAGATCCGAGATGTGCTTTTACAGGGCTGATGTTGAGGTGTCACTAGAAATGCACAAGGCCATGGTGATATCCCTGGTGTGAGAAAGTTATGAGCAACGTGCATAAACTTTATGAAATATTGTCAATTTTTTCCCCCTCCTGTTTTAGCCTTTGCCTAAACTGTAACCATAAAACCGGTCTTAAAATAGCACTGCAGGCTGTTGTTTTTTTGGTTGGGCTTTTTTTTTTATATAAAAGGAAAAGTACTGAACTCGATTTTGTTTTCCAGCCAAGTTTGTTCAAACAGCATTTGCTAATAGGAGAGCTTTGGGGGATTTCTGAAAACCCTAGGAAAGGGTATTGTATTGCAGCTATCAGGGCTCTGATCAATAATTCCCTATCTCCTTGCAGAACCAGGAACTCTTCCCTATCTGCCGAGGCAGAGATATATTTTATGTCAAGATGTAAGGCAAAATAGGCTTTCATTCAATATTTAATTTAAAATTATGTAAACAGTATTAACTGATCTGTCAAAAACGCTTGACTGAGCTAATTCGTGGTTTTGGAAAGGCTGCCTGTACAGACACTTTGAGCATGTCTGTTTACCATGGGCCTCATAATGTCTTCAGACATGTATTTCCTCACAGTAATTGTGGAGTAAATAAAGTTATCAGGCATCTAACTGCAAACTGTTGGGGGTCTAATGATCTAGAAGACAGCATGATCATGTCCTAGCACGTACTTTGCAGGGTTGGGAAGATGTAACACAGAGGCAGCTCAAGACTAGGCCACAGGGAGTTGGGGTTGTTTGGGGGTTCTGGGCCAGGGTGGTGGTGGTCGTGGGTTGGTCCAGCCTCACCGACTGAAGCTGACCGATGGGATCTCTGACTCGTGGTCCAGGCTAAGGTGGCTTTCCATCTGTGTTCTCGGTGGTCAGCTGGCATGTGCCATCCTCTGCAGGGAAGGCCTGGAAAGACAGCAACAAACTTGGCCCTTGCTGAAGCGTTCCAGGGAGGCATTTGGGATCTACATCCAGGGGTGTATAAGCACATGCGTAAACTCTTTGGGTACCTCTGAGATCTCTGCTTCTGTAAAACTATTTTTTCTTTTTTTCCAACTGCAGGAGAGAGGCATTACTGCAGAGAGTAAGGGCTGCTTGAAAGGTGTTGGCATAGCTCTTAAGCTGAGCAGAGGGTGCAGAATGAAAGTGTCCTTGGGAGGATTACTGTGTTCAATAAAGGCAGCGTGGTGGGGAAGGACTGATAAATCTGTCTGCTGCAGGTCGCTGTACTTGGCAATCCAGGGCTTCTCAGTGAGTGGTGATACAGACCTATGTGCTCAGCAGCTTGCCATTTTGCAGGAACATCTACAAATGCAGGAGAAGAAAGGGTGCTGTCCCAAAAAACACCATCATTCTTCCTTGGAAATATGATGGAAAGGAATAAAGACCATTGTAGTGGGCCAGCCACAGAGCAGCTTCTCGTTAGCGGATGACAGTACATCATGATGGGCCCTGAAAGCAAAGTCAACTGATTTATGCCTGATGCTAAAGTGATGTTGGAAGAGGGGCACAACAGGAGGAGTGTGTCTCCAATGAAAGCAACTGAATCTACAGCAAAGCACTGAGTTACCGTGAGCAAAACAAGAGTAAAACTGGCAGGCCAATCAAGCTGTCAGACCATGAGAGCTCACCCTGGGGAAGGCTGTCGGTTCTTAGGACCCAACGCAGAAAAACTTAAGAGAATTGCACCTTGGTTGGAGGAGAGGACATTAGGGGAGAGATTGGAGGGCATGGTGGGTTGCAGGGTGACCGACACATGTAGTCATAGTGTCATTAGTGAAGCGGGGTTGTGTGTAGTCATGGGCAAGAGCTTTGCTTTAGCAAGGAAGAACTAGAGTTGAAACTCTAAATAAGAGGTGGCCTTGCAGAAAGATCTCTTATTTACTACTTATTTGGATAGAAGGGACAAGCCTGGAGTTGAGCAGTAAAACAGGAGGTATCTCTGCAGAGGTGGACATTGAGTTTGTGCAGGAGATGAGCTGGGGGGGTTGTTCTGTCTGGTGGGTGGGTGTTTTTTCTCCTGGAAATGATACTGTAGGGAAGAAGAGACCAAGACCTGCTCGAGGCTGGTGAAGAAGAATTCTTAGCAAGTGTGTTGAATGAGCGACAGGAGGCAGAGGATGAGGGGTGCTGAGTCCAGAGAAGAAGGTCTCAATAAGTGTCATCAACAGCACTAAAATTATATAAAGATAATGAGGAACTGTCTGGCTGCAGTCTTGGTAAGAAGAAGATATGAGACCTCAAGCAGAGAAGTTTCAGTAAGATGTGAGGGGCAGGAACTGCTGGAGGAACACAAGAATACTATAAACCGCAATTAAATATGGGACAGAAGTGTCTAGAAGGAAAAGAGAAAATCACCAGTATGTCTCAGAGAAAGGAGGTGCTAAAGGATGTTAGTAAAGGGGAAATTGAAGAATTCAAGGTCAAAGGGATGGAAGAAAGTGAGGTGGCATGGAGATGCTTTTGGAGGGAAAACAGACTGGTGCCCTGCCATGGAAAGGAGGAAAACCAGCTGGTTTGTATTTCCTGGGAGAAGAGGGGATCCAGGGGAAGAAAGCAGCTGAGAAACTGCATCAGCCAGAACTGCAGATACCTTTCTTGAGATTCAGGGGGATCCTACAACTGCTTCATTGGGAAGCTGACAGCATGGAGAGGTAGAGAGAATGAATCTGCTGTTGTGTTAATAGCTTGGAGGTGGGGAGGGGAGTGAAATGAAGTCAGTAGGCCAGCCTCTGGGAAGGCAGTCTAGACCAGACTGAAATGAAGCTTGAAAGCAAATGAGCAATTTTCAAATTGAGAAGGGGATGGTGAGGAGAGGTCTGCAAACAGAGGAGGAAAGAAAAAGTAATTATCTGGGTGAGCAGTGGCTGGAGAGGAAATCTGCAGAGTGGAGAGGTGAGGAAGAGCAGTGCTAGAAGAGAAATGGGGTAGATGAACCACTGCAGAGTGACTGGGTTGGACAGGAGCTGCGGATCATCTGAAGACATGAGGGTACAGAGATGCCAACATAAGAAATCAATTGGGTTGTCATGTCAGAACCTGACACCACTGAAAGCAGGTGTGAGAACCTGGGAGGAGGAAAAAGAGCTTTGGATCAAGTGCGGAGGAGGAGGATGGGGAAAGGCTATGCAGGGGAAAGGGGTTGGTAACCAGTCCCACCATATCTTCTCATCCAGGACGCTCAAGAGAAAGGAAGATGCCTGGAAGAGATGAGAAGATGGATGAGGTCCTGAGAGCTGGAGGAGCTATTGGTGGTGGGGTGAGCACACAGAGCCCACAAACATCCAGGAGAGGAAAGAAAAGCAGTGGTGGCACTGACAGGCAGACAAAGGTGAGGGCTTGGTGTAGCAGTGGTACAGGAGGACAGGGACTTGGTCCAGAGTTGTCAAAGGAAGGGATGAGGAGCATGGTGGGAAGAGGATAGGCTTGGCATGGAAAATGGGCAGGCACAAGGAAGATAACAGGGGCAGATGCTGCTGTGAACAAAGGGTGAGGTCAGAGCAGTGGCTGAGTGGCAGATGGACGTGCATACAAAAACAGAAAACAAGAGGCAGCTCCTGCCCGTGGTTTCTAGGTACGGCGTTTGGCCGCCTGCAGTCAACAGTGATTGATTACAGAATCAGGCTTGCGCTATTTTGGCCCTGTGACTTCAGATGCTGTAATCCAAGCCCACTGTGTGCTTATCCTTGCAGCGAGGATAACTCGTTAGGCGTAGGGATGCTTTTGGGGAGAGAAATGTCAGAAAGCTTTTCCCCAAACTGCGTTTGTAATCCTGCCACTCCTCTCATCAATCATCCAGCTCATATAAAACTGGCAGCGTGCTTCCTGTTAGAGTGTTGTGAATTTTCAGAAGCAAAGTGCACTATTGTTTAATAGCCAATTATTCACTGGCATTGATAAACAGGCTCTGCTTGTGATTACTGCAGCAATTACTCACTCTCCTAATTTAGACACGAGGAAAAATTAACTCAAGCTTCCAGTTGATCATTTATATCTTTGGCTTTTGTAATACAGATCACGGCATGCTGAAAACAACTCCACCATAAAGGAAGCTGATCTGTTCGAATTGATAACATGCTTTACTCCCGTTCCGTCGCAGAGAGGCATGACTGAGTCCAAGCTGAAAGTGACTTTATTGTGTTGGGGGCACAAAAATATGAAAACTCTTTTGTTAATCCTGAAGTTGAAAAAAGAGGGGAGGGATGTCACTGTAGTCAGAAGGGAACCCCACGTACAGCTAAACAAGTGAATAAAACCATAGGATGCTTAATTTGACACACGCCGCACACACACACACACACACACCCCCTTTATGCCCAGACCACCTTTCAAGGGCTGATGGACTCATTTACAAAGAGCAGCTACCTGAGGCATTCAGGGAAGGCTGGTGGGGAGAGATGAGGGGATGAGACCTGGGTCAGGCAGTGGTGGCAGAGGTATGTAAAACTGTGAACAGCTCTAGGAATGGGAAGTCACAGTCATCATATCTACTTTCTCCTAATTCAGGAGCAGTGGGGTGGAAAGGCACACACGTAATTTTAGAATGAGGAAATGATAAAGTTCTCATTATCTTTATTTTATTAATTTATATTATTTTAATAATTTGCTATTATTATATTATTCCACCAATCGCAAAGGGCATGATTTTTGTAGTGACTGCAAGCTTGAGCCTGGGATACCAAAGTGGAAGAGCATTGCCCGAGCAGCACCTTCTCCTCTTCCCAGTTTTCTCTCTCCTTTGGAGCTGTGGTTTCACTTCCCATGTCTGTCTCTGTGTTGGCTGTTGGCAGACATTTAGGGGGTCTGGGGATGAGCCCTTCCTCTGGAAACGCCTGGTGTGAGCCTGACAGCTCCTTGTATCGCCAATGGTGTATGAGGCAGCCGCTCTTCCCTGTCTGGTGAGGAATGGGCAGGTGAGACCTCATGCTCTGCAGCAACCTTTGCCGAGCAAGGATTGCTTGTGGCTTTACCTGTAAGATTCTGGCTTATTTACCCCAAATAGTGTAGCTGCTGTGAGCTTGTCTGCTCAGGTGCAGTAGGGAACTGAGTGTTCCCCAGATGGGTTTTTTCACCCTGTGAAGCACCCACAGGCATCTGTGCAGCATGTGCAGGAGCAGTGCTGATGCTGTCCCCAGCCTGGGGGCAGATGGGGGTGAAGCACTGACCAGGCTGTGGTAGCTGTGATGCTCAGGGCAGGTTTGAGGGAGTTACTGGTTAAAAAACTGAAAGGCAGCAAAATATCATTTTGACCTGGCCATTGGCTCTAGCAGCAGGTCAGCCAGGGCCTGCTAAGGTAGCTGAGGCTGGATACAAGGTTGGCTCGTTCCCAAAAATGTGAGATGACAGGAGACCAAGATGGTCTTCTTCCCCTTCAGTGTGGGGAATGTTTGAGTAGCAGCAACTCAGTTTTACTGATGGTATCTGCCAGTCCCTGCTCCCCACAATGTGGCCCTAGAGGTGCTGCTGCTCTCCCCACCTGTGATGAGAGGACCAGTGTCCCTTGCTGTCACCACAGCTTTCTATGGGATTCTTGAAGCCCCTCTGAGCAGCCTAAGTGCAACACAAGGAGAGCTCTCCCACTCCTCCCAAAGGCACTGATGGAAGGAAGGAAAGAGGATGATGCTGCTCTGGAGACAAGTTAAGGCTGGGGGGCTGTCCCCAGGTTATAGACCATGCTTAGCACTACAGATACCGGTGATGTGAGATGCTGGACATCAATGCCGTGCCAGCACATCGTGGTCGGATTTGACACAGCCAAGGGGAACAAATGCCATCCGTGCAGAGACCACAGCACCCTGAGATTCCCAGCTTTGGGGTTTGCTCTGGGTACAGAGCTATTGCAAAGCACTGAGCACTGCATTATAACTGGGCTGATAAGAGGAAAGAAAAGAAAATTATCATTTGGAGCTCATCTTATCTGAGACTATCATGCATGCTCAGGAACTGTGTAATTCAGTTGCCCTGCTCAGCCAAAAGCCAAATAGCTTCTAAAGTTTATTTCCTGTCTTTATAGCAACTGTCTGTCTCTTTATTTATTTTCACTGAAAGCCACTGGTGCACTAAAAATAATTTTTAGAGCAATTCTTGTGCTGGACTGTAAAACAATCGTGGGCTGAAGTCTGAGCAGCTGGGAATTGAAGGATGCCTCTTTGGCCAATCTCTTCTTGTGAACTTACATAATTTTTATTTTCGTGTTTTGTGCTGAAGCCTTTTCTGCTCCTCGCCGTTGAGAAGAGCTGACGGCTCGCATTGTTGTTACCTTGAAAGGGCAGTTATCATGGTTAATCCACCCTCCAAGGTTTTTCCTCAGGATAATTATTGTTTCGGTGATTCATCTTGTAGACCCTGCCCTTCCTTATTCACACAAAATACCCTACTCCCTGCAATATTTCTGGGTCAGGCTCGTGCCACACATGTGACTTCCTCTTGGGCATGCAGACAAGACAAGATAGATTTAAAGGTCAGACACCGCAGGGCTGGCCAACCTCAGTGCTACACGGGCAGCTTCGTGTGTCACCTATGGGACATGATCACCAGCTGGGTGAAGGTTTGTGGGGCTGCATGGGGTGGTCAGGTAGAGTTCATTTGTGTTTCACGTGGGGCTGGGGGACAACACTAGTGCCTCTGTTGTTATGCTGGAAAATTTCACTGCTCCTGTCTTTAGTGGAAAACATTATCACCAGCACATCCTGGCATGTAATTTTGCCTCATTTATTATTGTCTAGCACTGGCTTAGTGCTTATGGTGCATTTCTAAGGTACTTAGAGAGGGTTGTGGTTTTTCAAGGAAACATAACTCACAGGGGGAGAGGGGAGGGAGAATCCTGAAAGTTTTTGGCACAAATTGAGTCAAATTTTACTGAACATGAAAAGCAGAACCTGTGCAGGCTTTGACATGAGTTCTGCAGAGCTTGGAGGCCACGGGGAAGGGAATGTGCCCAACAGGCAGGATTACTGCTCAGGAGACCTAGGCTACACTCTTCCTGCCAACCTACTTGTCAGGGTCTGCATGTACATCCCGTGCTTCTCCATTTGGGTGCAAACCACCACATTCTGTAGCAGGCAGATGTTACCCAACACTTGTAGCTGTCTAATCTCATGTTCTTTCTCAGGAGACGCAAGCTGGATGAAACCCAGGGATGCCACTAAAAAGGCAGATCAGAAGTGACCAAAACCCTGACCAGGTGGTTCAGCCATCCCACCTTTTATGAGGCTGCTGGTATCAGCTGTATCTCAGCAGACAGGGGCAGGTGCTTGCCCTTGCTACTGAGCTGGGAAGCACCCCAGCCCACCTCCGGTGCAGGATTGAGTCCAGCTGGAGCTCCACCACACAGACCAGCGGCTGTGAGTACAGTGCAGCTACCGCATCTCTCATCTCAGACGTGCAGCACCCCAACTGCAATGGGAAGGCAACTTCAGCTCCACAGCTTCCAGGTAGGATGGGAAATGTGTATTACCAAGGAATACAGCTCCCTTTAGCTGAGGCCAGAAGAACCTGATGGCACTTTGGCGGTGAGCTGCTACCTCCAGCTGCACCCCACTTTACTTTGGGTGCTGTGGAGGAAGTCAAAGTCTTGAGTAAAGCTCCTCTAGGGACAGAGGAAATCAGGTAGAGAAGCCCATTACACTTCGCTTATCTGTACAGAGTAGGATGCAGGTGGCAGCAGTCAAGAGATGTCAGTTCACTATAATGCAGTGCACTCGCTAATACAGTGAGGAACTGTGGTCTTATGCAGCCCACCCCTCCCGCTCTTGTGACCAGGCTGGCTGAGCTACCTTTGCTGGCACCAGAGAGCTCCCATGAGGTCATCACAATCCTGGGACAAGGACACCAGATGTCTCTGGCAGCACAGGGCTAGGGCTGTACCTGTACTGGTTGCCTTCTGCATGCTCTGTCTCCTCCAGCAAGACCTGTCTGGTGAGTCGGGCTGTTTTAACATCACTGTATTGGGATGCTCGCACAGCAGAATACTCCTCTCACACACAGGTGGAGCACAATGCCCATCTCCAAACCATAGTGTGTAACCTTTGGTCATGAAATGACAACCAGCACACACCCAGTGAGGCACAAAGTGAAAGTCTGCACAAGGACCAGCCAAAACTAACCAGTAACAGGTTCCTCAGGGACTCAGACTAGCTGTCCTGGAGCCAGCACACAGTAGGAGAGATGGCCCTGGACTCTCTGAGGAGCTGTGTCTAGTGACTACTTTGTAGCATCTTTATGGGACAGAAGCAGCTCCTTATGACTGAGGATAATATTTTCAGCACTAAATTAATTTTGCACATGATGGTATTCTTACTGCCCTTCATTGCATGGCACATAGTTATGACCTCTTTCATTAAAAAAAAACACAAACTGGAATATTACAGTGATTTATTCTCACACTTCTATGAAAAAGTTAACATAAACAATGGCTACAGTGATTTGTTTTGAAAATTCTCCTGCAAGCTTACGCTTACAGTTTCTTTGAATGTGTAACACCAAAGGTTCAAAGAACTGGGGCTTTAGTGGCAGAACAGAGATTCAATCTGCTTCTACCCCCTCAACAACAGAAGACATTGAATACTTTGAATTGGTTTCAGCATGTCTAAAACTCTTTATTTTGTGCAGCACTTCAGAAAGAGTTCCCTGGGTAAGTAAAGTGATTTTTCTCAATGCACAAAGTATCAAAATAAGTTTCTTTTGGTTGTATAGCATTGAGATGAAACCATTTGTGTTGTACAGGGACACCATTTATGGCTTCACTTAGGTTTTTACTACTGTACAAGGTAAATACCCAAGTGCTGTCCCTGCTGGTAGGCTGGTGACTGGACAGACACACAGACCACCCAAGTGAGATCAGAGCCAGTAAATGTTCTGTCTGGTGAAGAATATAAAAATCCCAGGGAAGGGAACCAGAGGGGTATATTTGTTCGAATTTAGGCTTGGGCAGTAAAGAAAGCAGTTTTGTTTGGTCACTTGTCTCGTGGTAGGTAATTGTTTTCAAAATACTTAGTTGGAATTATTTGAGCCTTGATGAAGCTCTCAAAAATGCCTGTTGAAAGCAGCTACCTGTTAATTTATCATTAGGTATTAGATGCAGCACTCTGAAGGATTTTTGTATGCAACTCTCGCGTGAACTTAGGGTGCCAACCCATATGGGGTTTCTTTTGAAAGGTCTGCTGACCATAAGCAGAAATGTGGGAACTCAATGGCTTGTCTCTGGAAAAAATGGCTTTTGTGCACTATAGTCTCAGGAGGCTAAAAATAGAGCAGTTTCCATTTGTTTTTCTATATGAAGTATCTAACTGTTTACACTCTTATTGGCCCAAAGAAGAACTTACATAGAAGATGGTGATGCATCTTCTCATTAGCATGTCTCATTAGTTCATGGTGGTGAAGAAATGGCATTGTTTTTAAAGTCTCTTTCCCATCTCCCCTGACTAGCTGTCTACCTAGAGATATTGCAAATCTGCTTCTTGAGGCTACAGTAAAATCTAAACTGCTAATCACCCATAACATGACCCTCCCTTGCACATGTGGCCATCTGGTGATATTTAGTATATGCTGCCTAAAGGACACGATGTTTTCCAGGTGTAGTGAGCTCCATGTGTTTAGACACTGCTGGACAGCTTGTGGAGAATCAAACCTTGCAGCTCCATGTAACGACGCTTTGTTCTCTAACTTTACTGTAGGAAAAGCAGTTGTCATGGCTTACCTGACTGACAACAAACTTGGTTGGTGATGGAAAGTGAAATTTAAGGCCCAAATCTTTCCTGCAATATTTATGCCCTATTCTCTTTGTTTCTATTCTCTTTGTTTTCATTTGCTGTTTGGTTTTGGTTTTTTTTTAACATAATCCTGCTCCACTTAGTAAACAACTATTGTGAACAACTTGAACTTTCAGCAGACAGTGTTTCACACGCCAAGCTCTTTCCACATCAGGTTTAGGGAGCTGTGCTGGAAACATGGATGCCATGTGATAGTTGTATAAAAGCATCTAGAGCTTTCTAATATTTTGTATAATTATATGTTTGCTCTTAAACAGAAATCTCTTAGTATTTAGGTTGCAAATCACATTGCTGGGCTTTTCACACCCTTACTTAGAACACTGTAGGAAAAAAAAATGGGGGATCAAGGCTGTACAAATACTTCATTGCTTGTCTCAGGGACAGAAAAGAAGGAAATCACAGAATCACTAGGTTGGAAAAGACCATTAAGATAGAGTCCAACCATACCTGTCCACTCCTAAACCATATCCGAATGTGGTGTTGTACTTGACAACTCATGCTTTTCTTCAGCCACTGAAGGCTCTTTGCACAGGAGAGGTCTAGCAGCCATCTAGACACTGAATTTGCACCGAATCTCAGAGCAGCATTTGGTTATTTTCTATTGACCACTTTGATAGAGGAAACTGTTTGAACTGGAAAGGGACCACACAGTGACCAATCCCACGCTGGTACCCGCCTTGTGAAATATTGTTCAGGTTCACGTTTATTGATCAACACTTTGGACTTTTTTTAATTTTAGATTTTGATAATCAGTTCATGCCCCCGGCACATGCACTAGTCACCCTAAAAGTAATAAACACTATTCAAGAGAAGACTCAAAAGACCCAAGGTATCTGTGAGTCAGCAGGGAAAGGAATGGACAGGGAGACAGCTTTGGGTACAGCTGTGCTATGTGTGTGGATCCAGAAACAGACCCTGAATTTCCCAGAACCATGGTGCTGATCCAACAACCAAAGAAAAGGGACTAGAAGGGAATGGGGGGATGGAATTTTAGTTTCTGCATTTTAAGAGATGTTTACAGGAGTAGAATCATAGAATGATCAAGGTTGGAAAAGACCTACAAACTCATCAAGCCCAACCACCAGCTCTACGCCACTGTAACCACTAAACCATCTCCAAAGTACCTCGGGATTTTTTTTTTTCTTTAACACCCCCAGGGATGACAACAAAGGAGAACTCCTGTGTTTCCCCTTGCACTTGAAAAACAACCAGCAGCGGTCACTGAATGAGAGCTGAAGGGCAAGCAACACAGAGGATATTTTTTCTTTAAAAAGGTAATCTTCCGAAGGGACTTCTTGGCCACGTTTCAGAACTTCTGAAGCACAATGGAGTGCGCTGAGTCATTGTAATCCAGTGGGGACACGAGTCCAACCAGGGTTGAAGCATGAAACAGAAAACAGGTATTTTGCTAAGAGTAAAAACTTCATCATACACACAAGAAATGTATGTTAAATGTCTTTGGGGATTTCATATGGTCTAATCAACTTCAATATGAGTGAACTAACAATGCTGGAACAATTAACTCTATTAGATAGTTACTAACTGACACCTTTCTTACCTTGATTAGGATAAGCAGATGTGGTCAAGCTCCTCGTAGGAAATGCCATTTCCACAAGCCGTGGCCATGCCGCAGCACAGGCCAGCAGCAACTGCCCACCGCACGATCCAGACCTGGCAGGGGACGGCTCCAGAGAACGGCTCACTGCGTTTTCCACATCACCACCTCCACGCAGCTTGGCTGCACACTTGGTAAACAACAAGCCCTGCCTAGCTCTGGGTAGGTTTTAAAAATATAATAATGCTTATTAACCTATTGTCTATTAATTATATCAATATGCTAATTTACACAATCAGCAGTTCTCCTCATTTCAATCACTTACATAAAAAACGTATTTGGGCTCAAAGTGAAGTCCTGCCCTGAGACTGAGGGAAGGATCTCCATCGACTCCAGCTGCAACAGGGTTTAAACATGTCTGTTCCTGTCAAGGGACAGCTTTGCAGAGCGGTGCTTCTTGGCGCTTCACCCAGTTAAACTACCTCCACGTCCATTTTAACAATCTCTGCAATAGTTGTACATACTTCACTGCAGCTGTTTGTGACAGCTAATGGAAACTTTTTAACAGCATCCTAACAAGAATCATGTTTCCTGCATTTGCATCCTTTGGATACTCATACTCAGCTATTTCACACTATTTATTCATTAGTTCTTACAGAATCACAGAACGTCAGGAGTTGGAAGGGACCTCAAAAGATCATCTAGTCCAACTCCAGTGCCAGAGCAGGATCACCTACATTAGATCACACAGGAACGTATCCAGATTGGTCTTGAATGTCTCCAGAGAAGGAGACTCCACAACCTCTCTGGGCAGCCTGTCCCAGTGCTCTGTAACCCTCACAGGGAAACTGTTTTTTCTTACATTCAGATAGAACTTCTATGCTCCAGCTTAGACCCATTGCCCCTTGTCCTATCACTGAGAAGAGTCTGGATCCATCCTCCTGACACTCACCATTTACATATTTATAGACATTAATGGGGTCACCCCTCAGTCTCCTCCAAGCTAAAGACTCAGCTCCTTCAGCCTTTCCTCATAAGGAAGATTCACTCCATTCATCACCTTGGTGGCCCTAAGCTGGACTCTTTCAAGGAGTTCTATGTCCTTCTTAAACTGAGGGGCCCAGAACTTGACACAGTATTCCAGGTGAGGTCTCACCAGGGTAAAATAGAGGGGGAGAAGGACCTATCTTGACCTACTAGCCACCCCCCTTCTAATACACCCCAGGATGTCACTGGCCTTCTAGACCACGAGAAGCCTAATGCTAATGCTACTCATGCTTAATGCTCCAACTGCTGTACTTACCCTGAGCAATTTTCCACCAGCTTGATGAGGTTCAACCTACCTCTTTCACCTGTTGAGGCACCCGATACAACTCGGTGCTTGACCGGTGTGTGGGAACGGCATCGCTGGCATGGCCAAGGTGGGATGGCAGGGAGCAGGGAGCAGCAGCGATGCCGTTCCCTTTGCAACGGGACCAGCGAGAGATTAGTCAGAGGTGTTGACTTCACTTATTTGCACAGCAGTGGCAGTGTCACTGCTGGCTCTCCTGTACCCTCCACTGTAGCTGCACTTAACTTGAAACTAGCTAAAAAAAAAAAGGAAACATAGAAAGTTTGTCCAAAACTGAGGAAATTCTGCTTTGCACTGCCTTGTCTAGCTATTGGTTTCTGCAGCTGTGTGTCATCTCTTTCATTACAGCATGTACTGTAATGCGACTGGGGCAGCATGTGCCAGCTGATGAAGAAACCATCAGGATGGTATGACATCAGTCTCTAAAAACAGCTCTGGTCTTATTTTACAAAAAAAGGATCGAGGAAAGTCTTTGACTCTGCTTGTTTTGGCACAAGATATGCTTTAATTTTATGCACCAGGTCCTAATAGCATCAGTCACGGCTTCATCGGGCAGAATTGTGCTGGAGCACCCCTGCTCTGGAGACAGGTTGAGGGTGTTGGGGTGGTCCAGCTTGGAGAGCAGAAAGCTCCAGAGAGACCTGTATCACAGAACCACAGAACGTTAGAGGAGTTGGAAGGGACCTTGAAAGATCATCTAGTCCAATCCCCTTGCCAGACCCTTCCAGTCCCTTCAGGAGTTCCAGGAAATATGGAAAGGGGCTGGTGACAAGGACAGGGAGGGCCAGGCCAAGGGGAATGGCCTTCAGCTGCAGTAGAGCAGATGGAGAGGAGCCGAGAGGCAGAAATCCTTCCTGGGGAGGGTGGGGAAGTCCTGGCACAAGTCACCCAGAGAAGCTGTGGCTGCCCCTAGACCCGTGGCAGGGTTCAAGGTCAGGTTGGGTGGGGCTGGGGCACCCTGGGCTGGTGGGAGGTGTCCCCATGGAAGGGGGTGGCACCGGATGGGCTTTGAGGACCCTTCCCACCCAGACCAATCCATAATAAAAAATGTTCTTTGACATTGTCTAAATGCATTTTCACAGGAGGCGGGAAGGTCAAGTGATGTCCCTCTTCTCCTCATATCTCTGCATTGTAGGGAGTTACTGCAGGAGGAAACACCCAAGACTCCCAAAATGACTCAGGTTTCATGTGCAACTGTGTTTTGGGGTACTGGGACCAATTTACTCTTCCTTACTACTTTCACTGAGCAATTTTTGGGCATACCAAGACCACAGGTATCTTCAAAGGTACTGTACTGAAGGGTGTATAAGATATAAGGTAATGCATACAGTATTAAAGTCCCTTGCAACTGGGACTAGCAGGATTTGATTTTTCTCTCTAGTTTTATGCTGTGCTGGGTTTAACTAACCAGTTCAACATCGCTTTAATGTCATAGACAGTACATTTTTTCCGATAACATTCTCCTGTTTCAGAAGAGACCTTCTCAGTCCCCAAAAATACAGTTCTTAGCAGCATGACTTGTAATGGCTTTATTTTGAAGATTGCTTTGACACAACAGGCTGAAAAAGAACTGTATCTCATTTTTTTAAGCCCTCTTCACTGCAGTGGCTTTAAGTGTCTGAAATAAACTCATATAAAAATTGAATTCCAGTAGGACTGCCTGTGCAACGAGAACAAATCACACTTTGTGTATCACAACAAAACATACAGTGACACCTGATACATCCAGTAGCTCCTGTATGATTTGTCTTTACAAAACTATGTCAATAAATATGCAACTAAGCTTGGTAGGCAAAAACTGCTTTCTTGCCTAAATCCAACTACCTCAGCTGCTGGACTTGTAAAGCTTTGAACACTGAAGGTCACAACAGGCACTGGGCCTCTGGAATAGAGGGACTTAATTGTCTTTAGGGAGTCTCAGCTGAAGCCACTAATCTCAGCTGAACTTGTCACACCTGCTTTGTCCCATATACCTGAGGATTTCCTCCTTTTTTTCTCTTCCATACAGCATACTGCAGGCTTCTGACTTTACCAAGCCAGATGACCCACCTGTAGACAACTCTCACTGAGCCCAGGCTGCTGGCTACCTAAAGAAGCAAGAAGAGCCTGTTGGCACCCAGATGACACCCAGTGGCTGCAGTGTCGGGTCTAGCAGCACACACCAAGGCTCCATGACTGCCGTCTTTGTAGAGCTGTTTGATAGCTAAAGGTTAATTTCCCTACCTCTGTTCTCACAGGGTGGAGGAGGCTGGATACAGAAGCACAAAGGAAAGGTGACAGTTAATGATGCAAATCTCCTTCCCAACCTGTGAAAGCCCAGTGGAGAATACAACACCCTTCTGAGGTGTGTAAAACTGCTGTAGGGACTCATGGTGGCAGCTGTTCTCCTGGAGCTCTGTCATCTTCTGCACAGCACAAAGTGCAGGAGCTCAGTCTGCCCCAGTGGCAGCTTGCAGCACGTGGCAGTGAATTTCTGATGCGTGACAACCACCTACGGTGCACATGGCCCAAGAGCCCAGAGTCCCCATCGGAAGCAGTAAAATGTTTTAGTGGCATTTTCTCTTACGGAAAAAGCTCACCAGGTTTCACAGCACTGGGTAAATTTCCGAGCACACCTTCCTGCATGGAAGGGCAGGGAACAGAACTAATTCTCCTGGGATGTGGGTCTGTGCTGAAGCTGTAGTCTATTTTTGGAGCTCTACTGGACCATTTCCAAGACCACCATGACACAATTACTTCAATATGGGTGGTAAACATGTCTCTGCTGTTACTGCAAACTTTTCTGCCCCTTTTGCTGTGCATTCTTTAACTACTGTTTTGTTTTTCGAAGGATTCTTGACGTGTGGTCACCACATCCTTGGACCCCTCTGTGAACATACACATGGAAGAAAGCGAACCCACCCTGTGCTTTGCTGAGTGGATGCCATTTTCTAGGTGAAGCTCACAGATAACTCAAGGTAAGGAATGATCTGATGAGACAAGACTGCTTAACCACAGTGTAATTCCTTTCGTGTTTGAGCCGTATCATTTCATCAAGCTGTTCCCAATTACAAGGAAATAAATGCCTGTACCTGCTCTAGGCAAGCCAGAATCAGTAGTAGAAAGCTGGGGGTCAAGGGTTAGCATCCTTCAATACCATTTACAAAACACAACTGAGCAGCACTGCCTCCAAAGATATGATGAAGGCCACTTGCCAAAGAGGGGCTAGACTTGATATGGCAGAACCCATACTGCCATAGCTCTCTTCATATCTGCTTATCACAATGCACTGAAAGCATATGGAGATGTTTAATCCCAAGATTTCCAGTATTTTTTACTAAGAAACACTTAGGACTGTGAGAATGGGTTCTGCTTTTAACAGTGAAAAAAATATTTAAAAAAAAAAATCTGTCTCTGAAGTGTCCAAGACTATGAAATGACAAGCACCATCTACTCATTCTGTGTAGGTGCACTGCTAAAGAAACACAGCACCACTGAGAGCCAAGTGTTGGGGTAAAAGCAGGGTAGAAACAGGCACATCAAGCCTCAAAATTGGATTTAACCCTGAAGGTAATGTAAAACAGCTACTTGTTTTCAGAAGCTAAGTTCTACTTTAGTTCACAAAAGGAGCTTTACAAATGTGACAGGCACAATGGGACTACCACAGCTGGAGTGGCCAACACAGGCTATTTAGTCTTTTATAGGGCATATGCCCTATACTTACTTAAAATTTTAAGTGGTTTACAGCTTTTGAGGCATTCTGTTTCAAGGCATTCTTTATTACCAAATTTACTGATGTACGTTTCTCTGCCTGATTCTCACCTGCTGATACCTTACCAGCTGCATTTATGCAAAAACCAAGGTGCAGTTAAGAGTAGTAGAGCTCACCCTCTTAAACTCTATATTTATGTGCAGCAATTCAAACTCATGTTTTGTCATGCTTATCAGCCATATTGAAAATAAGGATTTCCCCAGTGAAGTCCCGTACCAGAGCTCTCAGTTAACACTAGAACTATAGGTTAATGCCAATTCTAGTTAACATGGGAATTTCTATAACATGGTCTTGACTTTATTTCAAGAATGTGGCACTGTTTTCTTGTAAAATTCACTTCCTTAGTTTGGAGAAAGTAAAGTTCACTGAAAGAGTTGCACAAAATGCTGTTTTATTGACTAAATCAAAAGTATACAATTGAATTCATACAGGGTGCTGAATATGCACATTTGTTTATACTATCTACTATTCTGTCTTATTGTCAAAAGTTTAAACGGTGGCTGGTGTAGACACAACATTCACATCACAAGATGCTGAGCAGTTAAAATAGTCTCTGAATTGTGTGGTATGGGCCGTGCAGCTGAGGCCCTACCAGAACCATTGCTGTCCTGCAGCATAAGGACATAAGCACGTATGGTGTGCCTTCCATGACAGACAAACAATGCAATCATTCACCTTGGCTGACTGAACGCCCCCCTCCTGCAAGGCTGCCAATAACCCATGATTGAGAGCGTGCTTTATTAGAGGAGCCTGTACCTGTTGAGAAACCATCAGGTCTCAGGCCAGCTGAAAGCTGATCCTTTTGGGGAAAGAAAACTTTTTAGTCTCTCTGCTTGAAACACACAAAGCTGAAGAAAGATGTATTATAATGACCCGTGTAACTATGTAGTATTAGTGTCCCAAGTGAATGACATACTACCTCCACCCGAAGTGCAGGGAACTTGACCTTACCCTTGAAGCAGTTGCCTTCCAAACACCAGATATCCTGATATGCCAGTGCCACAGGAACGACGAGTGCACCCTCAGATTCAGCATTTCACCATTCATATTCCCACCAGCAGCACTTTGGTACCAAATACCCGTTTCATTAAGCCCTGATATGCTTAGATATGGCTTGTCATTTCTCTTCATGTACCAAAGCTGCAGAAGTTAGGATGGAGCCAAGAGAGTCCTGGTGTTATAATAAAGCCCTAAGAAAGGCAGCAGGTTGTATAGTTACCTCCTTGCGAGCAAAATCCCTGCCCTAAAACTATGCAACCTACTACCTCTTCCTAGGAGCCCAATGCTTCCTTTTTGCAGTTCTTCTTACTTAGCAGCTGCTCTGTGAAGTCACTCTAACTTATCAGCTGCTTTTGGTCTTCTGCCTTCTAGGCCTGGGAACGTACCACAAACATACTACGCCACTACCATGGCTTGGCAAGTGGTTCACCAGTTCTAATGCTCTGGGAATACTCACAAATGGGTTTGTTTTCTCTTTGACCTACTACTATAAACTTCCGGTCGCCAAAAGCGTTTTCAAGCTTTTCTTTTTGTGACTACAGCAAGATGCTAGCTGCTTGCTCTAGTCAGAAGCAGTTAGACCGGGTACACCTAGGACAGCAGAAGGAAAAACAAACCAGTAAGCTTAAAACATCTTTTATAAAAACAGTAGCCACCTCACAGAAAAATTACCATTCTAGATCTTGGACACTCAAACTTTGTAGCTTCACACTCCCCAAAAAAGGTGAGGGTGTCCGTTTTGGACATCTTTTATTATTTTATTACATTGTTTAAGTCTCACTTGGTAGAAAAGCTGGAGGAAAAGTAGGAAGATTTAGGCATGAAGTATAACTGCAAGTTTTCCCTCCAACTTTCACTAAGCAGCTGGAATCATAAAACTTTAACATGCTATAGAAATTAGGGTCTCAAAACAGTACAAGTTTGAGCTACCAGTATTTTTACATTCAAAGTCAACTTAGTTTATTTTCCACTCTATATCTAGTAACATAAGCATTTTCCATATCCCATCAGCTCTGTGCTGCTCACCTTGAAAGAAAAGTCATATTAGTCAAATATATCACTTGGGGGTTGGCACCATTCAAACTGATTATTAAACCTGAAAATCCTGCTGCTGATTATTCTGATACTTTACAACCCTAAATTTATCTGGCAGCTCTGTTTTTTACTCAATGCGGATATGAATGACTGCAAAGGACCGCAGTTTGTTTTACTCCTCAGGGAAGGCAATAGATTGTATAGTTATCTCCTGAACAGGGTAAAATAACTACCCTACAACTATACAATCTACTACCTCACTCTGACAGAGAAGCATACACTTCAGCAAAAAGCTTAAGCACTAATCACAGTTTCATTCTAAAGGATATCTGATACTTGAGTTAATGTAAAACAACACAACTAGCACAACAATAAATTGTATTTGATTATCCCACTGTACACATACAGTAATCAATCTAGTCTTATTTTTGCTCATTAGAGGAGGAAAATTACTGTAGAAAATAATGTAGAAAATTAATGTAACTTTTCCAAGAGTTAGAGAAGTCTAACCTCAGTTAAACATAGTTATCACAGAAATATATTCTCCTGTAATAAACCCCATTAAGTACAGAAGTCGAGTAGAGTCTGTGAGCTTAAAAGTTAAATGATTCCACTGTCGATTTTCTGCTGCTTTAGGAAAGACAGTAGATTGTATAGTTATCTC
This sequence comes from Heliornis fulica, assembly GCA_013399135.1. Taxonomy (NCBI): domain Eukaryota; kingdom Metazoa; phylum Chordata; class Aves; order Gruiformes; family Heliornithidae; genus Heliornis; species Heliornis fulica. The sequence goes on along the minus strand of VXBZ01002541.1, from coordinate 320,419 downwards.
CCAGTTGTGGGTATGACCCTAAAACTATACAACCTACTACCTCATCCCACAGCACAGGCATCTTCAGAGCTGATGTGGAGAGAGAGCTGCTTTAGTAAAGACAAGTTAGGCTAGCTGCAGACAGCATTCACAGTTTGAAATACTAATCACAGAAAAACATTCCCCTTATTCCTCTCATCATGCTATAAACTCGTTTTACAGATATGATTCCTTAATTTCAACATTTTACCAATTGCTTGGGTCTTAATACATTCCATCGTTAGACAGCAAGTTGTAGTAGTCATAGCAACTACAGTCATTAAACTTCTGTTAAAGGAAAAGTATTATTCATGTTCCACAGACAGACGTAACCTCTCATCTGAAATTAGAAGAAAAGTCTATCAGAAACATTGTATGCAGATCTAAATTTCTTCATCTCTAGAGCTTAAAAATAGTAAAATCTAGAACTGTAGCTATGCAGCCAATTTACATGGATCAGTACAAGGCCTTAATATTTCTATTTCTGATTAAATATTATATTAATATTCCACGTAGCTGAAAATAGTCACTAGTATAACAATAGCACAAAGAAAATCACGTAACCTCAAAACTAGTATTTTGTGCTGCTTCTGATAGTCTTAAAGTTATATATAGTCCCATGTGCAAAGATTCTTTTATTATTTTAAAAAAAATTACAACTATGGCCTATACCCTGACATTTAATTGCTAGAATTGCCTTACCAAAAGGCTACTTAAAATAGATGTTATTTTCAGATCATAAACCAGTGAGTTGCTCTAACTGCTCCTGATAGAACCTGAAAGCCAATTTCTACATTAATGCAGCTTAACGTGACCTTGAAGTAAAGTCTTAGAATACTGAAATCGAAATACTTGCCAGGCAGATGTGTGACTTACAATCCCCTTCTTAGCAAGGACATCTTGAGAACAGAGCTGGAGAGGAAAACTGATTGTTTTGTCAATGCAATTTAGAAGATAGCTGAAAAAGTTTACAGAAATGCAGTTTTTAAAACATCAAATACATGTTTTACTAGTACTTCATCCTAATTCAAAACTGAGGTTTTCAAACCACTCTTCAAACAAAGCCTTGATAGAACAAGAACGCCCTAATGCATGTTAATGTCCTTGCCAAAAAACACAACGCGTGATCCAATGCATTAATATACAAAGGGATGACGTTATTCCTTGAACAGAGGAAAAAAAAACCCTAATGTATTTTACAACCCCCTCTATGCTTTACTCCAGAACCCCTTACACAAATATTGATGACAAATTTTGGTCAATCACTCTTAATCTTGCTTGTAATTGGTATAAATCCTGTTACTTGGTTTTGCTAACTTAGGTGCCAATGAGAACACACACTTTACCATGCACAGATGGACACAAGCATTTGGTCCCAATGCCCAAAACAAAAATAAACTGGAACAGTAGCACTAGGACAATGTCAAACCATTACAAGCACTGGCACGCATCACATCCTTTCCAATTAGCTCAGGCAGAGGTCCTGGTGTCAAGCAGATATTCAGTAGGGAAGCTGACAGTCCTTTCAATTCCCTCTTCCTGCATCCTCACCCTTGACAGACAAGCAGAATTTGAGTAAAAAAAACCCCATTTCTCAATGAGAGGCATCCTGCTGAGGCCACTCTGCAGAGAGCCAACTCTGTGTCTTCAGTTTGTTACTTGGTGATTCCATAAAGTTAATGATGTCCCAGATGTTTAGTTTCTGCAAGAACTTTAAGATGAAGCTGATGAGTCTTATGTACTGAACATGATTTAAGCGCTTTGAAAAGCTGGTAGGTGTTACAGCAGGAAAATATATGTCCAAAATGTAAAATGTGTAATGTTTAAAATGCATTAAGACAACTGCTATTTTTTTTTTAATTGAACCCGAAGGGTACAAGGACTAACTAGAATCTGAACTGCTGAATTTCACCATCTTTAGGCAAAAACCAGCTATAAACCTGACCCACTTGAGAAGATTTATCAAGCAGCTTTTATTTTTATTTCCACTGGCTATAAGACTTCCAAATCAAGTTATCCTACTGAAAATTCTAAGTTCCTACTGCCACCATCAGATTTTCCTGTTAAGTACTTGCAGATCCCTAATCCTCCTTTCATCTAAAACACATCTGGATGGGCTGTTACTTAAGGTAATAAAAAAAAAAAGTCCTTGCAAAAATATTCTAATTGTTACCCTGTGGTTATGTACAACAGCCTGACTTGAGATCACAACACATACATAGGAGATGAGGAAAACTACATCCTTTATTACACCTTAATAAAGATCATCAGGTATCACATCTTCTCTGGAGGAAAAGCAGTAGTATTGATGCTACATCACTCGGGTATCATTTTTAATTCAGTTTAATTCTCGAATGGTATAGAACTAAAATTCTAGTCAAGATCTTTGGAAAAAGTTTGGGCTATCTTTTGGGTGTTTCTTTTATTTGTTTTACTGCATATTTGTTCAAAGTCTAGCAAATTAGCATTCTGCTCTGCATTAATCCCACAGTATTGTGGGTTTCTAAATTGTGGGTTGTTTATAATAAGTTTTTTTAAAACTGTTTAATCTATGTTGCAATATCCTTTTACAGAATGAGATCTGCCAGGTCTCCTTGAAGGCCTGCTGCTTCTCTGATACCACGCATTAAGGCTTTCTGGCACCCACAGAAGCAGGCAAGCTTTATGTCTGACAAATTGCACTCCTGGCACAACCTCTCCCAATCTGGTATGTTCTGATCATTGAGTGAATCTGCTATTACATACAGCCCTGCTGCTGAAGTCACTGTACTGATGATTTCACACCTTAGTATAGTACAAGAATTTCTGGGTTATTTACCCACATATTCTCTCCCCTTCAGCAGCACACAGACTGCTGACACTTTCAGCTTTAGAGAAATACACAGTAAATTTGTTTTCCCGAATCCAAAGTGCCCTTTTTCCAGTCACCCTGTGTTTGTATTTTCAAATCCCCAAAGCGGTGAAAGTGAAGGAAACGACACTGTAATTATGCACTCGTGTAACTTTCACACAGCACCGGCACAGATGAAGGCGTTCGCTGCCAAGCATGACCTCACTGAAGCTGCCTACCGCAGCCAAGGCTCCAGCCTGCACGCAGCTTCCACCACACGATGGAGCTCCAGGCTTTCACGGTACAGCACTGAACCCAAAGCCTCAAGCCACAGCCACACCTGGAGTACCTGTACACCGATCATCCCGAATGACTCACTGCGTGCGGGCTTACAACTCAGGTCTGTCTGTTCCGTGGGCTTCTGGTTTGACTGGTGGGGATTGGAGGGGGACAGGAAACAGTTAAACTAACACAAACCCAGGTATCCTTCAAACCCTTGCTTCCCTCAACTCCTACATCACACTGTCACCACATCCAGAGATCTCCTCTCCCTTTTCCAGAAGCTCAGTAAGATGACAGTTACATCATCAAACTTATAGTGAAAAAGAAGTTTTTCCTATTTATATACAACTTCAGACTGTACCTCCCCTTGTTTAAATACAGTGCTTATCTTGCTACAAGCTTGCTCTATATTTGCGTCCAAGTGACAACAGTAGAATCTAAACAGGCTCTGGCATTCTGAAGTACACTTTTTGTGGTTTTCTTCAGCTACCGGTGAGTTTAAAACCTCTGAAATGATCCTAAACTGCACAGAAAAAAATCTCAAGAATTTACACGTTCTTGTTCAGCAGCAAATAGCAGAACATGAGCACTCAAACTATTCTCCAACCTTTGAGAAGATAAAAACTGCTCAAGTGACAGTTATGACTTTTATTCATGACTGCTGAAAGAACAAAATGTACACTTGTGGAAATAACCACAGTCCTGTTTCCCCTCAGCATGATCTTAAAAGACCAATGCTTTATTCTCCCAATTACTTTGTCCACTTTGCAGCGCAGAAGAAACCATCTAAAGCTGAAAATGACATTGTAGAAATAATAGCTCCTACACAAACTCTGATTTACTGACATCTGCTATATGCAGCGTGGAAGTAAATAAACAGTGTTATATACCTCAAGTTAATGTAACCTGTAAAAAGATAATTTGGAAACTGCAAATCTGTAAACACCACATTATCTATAAAGACTATAGGGCTTAAATTCAGCAGTTAAAATTAAGTGTTACAGAAAAGGGAAAGCTGCAAGTTTAAAAACACATGAAGATTAAGACTAAGTAGATTAGTTTGGTGGTATAGTTTTTTGGTGGTTTGGGTTTTTTTGGGGGGGAGACGGGTGTGTTGTGTGCTTGGGCTTTTTGTTGGGTTTGGGTTTGGTTTTTTTTACTTTGTGCCATGTAAATTCACCTGTACTGAAAACAGGCACTGACCAAGAAAGCAAAAATTGTTTCAGCAGCCAGCTCATGTGCAGGTACCATTTTAAGAATCCCTTAAAATACCCCTTTCATACCTTTATTTGGACATCTTGTGCATTTAAGAGCAATAGGTGCACTCAAGTATAAATCACACCAGAATAACTGTTTGAAGTGGCAAATTTTACAGAGAGAAGCAAAGGTGTACAAGGATTTCAGCACATGACACTACAGATTTTGAGATGTGCCGTAACTCTCAGTATGAGCAGTACCAAAGTCCATACACCTATACAGGGATATGCATCACAACAGTATTCCTTGGAATTTTCACTCAACAGTGTAAGACTAAGTCCTTTCACTGTCATTAATAATGTATTTATCTCATGTCTCAATCAGAAATGCCAAATTTTGGTACAAAATCTATATCCCAGTTACAATTAACTGCTTTAACACAAAGCCTCCTGGTTTTAAGTAATTATAAAGTGGAATATTACTGTTTTGCCACATTTTTAAAATAACACGTTTGGTTTTGACTTATTTTTCTAACCATGCAGTTACAGATGGAATATAAATACCCAGAAACCACAGCTTGAAAGAGATGAGAAGTCACTACTGCCCACTCATGCACTGAATGAAGCACATCTCCTATGGAAAAGTAAAAGTATGCAATCATAATTAGTAATTTCTAATATGAAGAAAGAACTAAAGTAATAAAAATCCTAGCATCTTCCTATACACATACTCTATTTTATGATTTTGGAATCAAACCTTTCTGACATTAGAATGTGTAAGTGGTGCATGTATTAGTTCTGTACTGGCAAAACCCTCAGTGAAATTAGGTAACATGCTGTAGTAAGGAAAAAGACCATGGTGAAATGTTATTGAAAAAGATCTGTAAAAATCTAATTACTCATCTCTCTGATCTGAGCACACTTCAGTTTAGCTGTAGTTTCAATCTGCACAAGGGGCTCAGTGCACAGTGCAGTTTTCCAAAGAAACCATTATGTTGATGTAAAGTTTGCATGTGAACATAATTACACAAGTTCAGCAAATAACGAGGTTGGTGCACAAGAACAATGTTTTCGGGAACACTGCTGTGTTAATGGGTGTTTAAATGTGTTGCCAGAGTTCTGGGAGCCTTTCACTAGTTCGAACCAATGTTTTCTGCTATTTACAGAGGAAAACACGGAAGACATCAAAAGGAAAGTGAAATAAGGATACAGCTTCTCAGTTTTAGGAGAAAAACAAATCAAGTGATGTGATGTTTTATTTAAGCTTCCTTTTGCCAAGTGCCTATCCTTATCATGGAAAATAACTTCCTAGCATGACCTATGTGAACTGAGTTTTCATTTACAGACATAGTACAACTTGGTGAAAAGCTGAGCAAAACAAAATCACAATTGACAATTTTATATTAGAAAAAAAATTAATCCCACTACAGTTGTGGAATAAGTTCCTCTTGCTGAGACTAGCTACTGTAGGGCACAAAAACGATTAAATTTGTTATTGTGTATTGACTAGAGTGGAAGGACTGTAGGAACTGACTAAATTCAGACTATTTGACATTCAAGCGTTGCTGTGAACACATGTCAAATTTGATGACAGGACCCACACCAGTGGTTATGTGTTCTGATGAAGCGCATTGGCAGCTGATGCAGCTTACCCACTTGTAGAATTAGGAAGTGAATGCTCTATTTCTTAACTATTCTTAAATTAAGTTCAAGGAATACTTGAAGGGACAGAATTGCTTCTCTCAAAAATTTAGTCACACATTAAATTTGACCCATTGCACCATTCTGTAGCATTCCTATGCACATTTTCTGCAGAAAATATTTTTACATGCCAGTCAAGACCTGCATTACAGTCAGAAAACTGTGCAAATGAATACAGCTCAGGAGCAGCATGCACAGTGTAGAAAAGGCAAGTCAAACAACGAGGATTATCATAACCTTGAACATCAGGTTCAGTTTCAACTCCTACAAGAAACAAACTATAAAAATGTGATTTATTTGAGTAACAGCTTTCTCCAAAACTGATCCCTCTGTGTAAGAAGAAAGTCGCTGTAAGCACCTAACTCCACACTAGGGAGGGGCTGTGCACCAGGCTAACACAACTGAAGGGTAAGGCAGGTGATTAGTTCCTGTCAGCGCATGCTGGTGAGTGCTCAAGTTTCGTGTTGTTCGATCCCACCCCTCACCCTGCTGCTCGCTCGCAGCTCCCAAGGAGCTTCATTGCTCAAGGTGTTTTCTTCCACCTCCTGCCTCCGCCTCTGTGAGTTTAACTCCTCTTATGCCGCGGTCTCCTGCCCGCTCTGCCCGTCTCTAACGCCCTTCCCGCCGCTGCCTGCGGCCCTGCCCCTTGCAGGCTCCCTAGGCCGTGATCGCCCCAGTACCCGAGGCGCAGCAGCCCCGAGAAGGGCCGGTGACCCCGCTCCCGGCCCGCCGCGGCCCCGGTACCGGAGGGTCCTTCCCGCCC
>VXBZ01002541.1:263838-313249 GCA_013399135.1 Heliornis fulica | reverse complement strand
TGACCCGGAGCCGCGCTGGGACCCGGATGGAGTCGCGGCCGCTCCTGCCGCCGCTCGCCGCGCAGCACCACGGGAAGGCGCGACGCGCCCCGCGCCGCACGCCTCATTGGCCGGCGAGTGCTAAGCCCCGCCTACGTGCGGCGCCGGGCGGGGGGAGCCACCCGTACATCATCTATCGCTTCTCATGCTCATTGGCTTTAGCACCGAGAGACACCGCCTCCACCTGGGACTATCCTTACTGGATGGCGGGGAAGCAGGCTCCGCCTCCGCCGCCATTTTTTTCAGGCGTCTTCGGGGGTAGCCCTGAAATGGCGCCTCCGGCGGCCGCCCTGCCGCTGCCGCGCCCGGCTGGGCTCAGTGGGGCGCGGCCTAGCTGCGCCCCGCCCTAGGCCGCCTCCCTTCATCCTCCGCCGCCGGGCCGCCTCTTAGCGGTGCTGTGGGTGCAGCAGGTTGTCACACGTTTGCGGTCTGGTTCTACCTCAGGAAAGGGCTGCGCACCCCGACTCGGGCGGTCCCCCGCCGCCTGGCCGGCATACGTGGGGTTTCGCCCGCGGTTCGTAGCGTCGGGGCCGGCAGTGCCTCGGCAGAGCAGGCTGGCAGAGCTCAGCCGCCGGTCCCCGTTCCTTTTAGTGCAGTTAGTTACCTGGCTTTGGGTCGTCTTCTCCCTTCCAGCCGCTTCTGCGGTTTTTTTCAGGCAGTGGTGAGACTGGAAATTGGTCAGAAGGACGGTGGTTAAGGTGAGACACCAGCGGTAACGCACGGCCCTTTCCAAATCGTGGTTATCCGAACTGGCGCGGTGTCAGTAACTCCGAATAAATCACAGCTGCCAGTTGCAGTAGGAGTTAGTAACCAGCATAGGCAACTGTGTGCCTTCAGGAGGCTCTCCTGAGGCCGTGAGGAGTAACGGCGCCAGGGAAATGCACTGTGTGTATGTGCGGTTTGTCTGGAACTCTTGTTAGCCTCCCAGGGTTGCAAGTGCCACTTTTCTCCTCCTTAACACTGACGGCTTTTGGCTTTGTCATGTGTTTGCAGTCTAAGCGAATGGCTGAATGAACAGTGCAACTGGAGTTCAAATGGTTTTGTTGATGGTATTGTCAAATTATAATCTTTAATTGGGGAGCAACCACTTAAGCACTCTAGCTTCCTTTGTCCTTACTTGACATCTCTTGAAGTGAGTTTCTGCTGCCCTGTGCTGGGAAGAGGGAAAGTCTCTCTGTGCTACCAGCCATGCTTGCAGGTGATTCCTGTTTCCATATTAGTGGCCTTTGCAGTTGGATGTATTAAGCCTCTAGCTTGCTGTTGACCACCTTAACAAATTGTATTTTTTGCATAGCTTGTCAGTACTTTCTTCTGTTTGGGTTTTATCCTCTTCTATTTTTGAAGCCATATTGACTTGAAAATGTTGCATTAGTGTATTGTTATGTGATCAAAATATCTTTTCCTATTATGTTTCTGATTTTTTTTAATGCTTTGGTGATGTGGAGGGGCATACAGGGCATTTCAGAGTCTTTTGGAGGAGGAGAGGTGGTCTTGTATTCACAATACCAGACTATTTGTGTTTAATAAAAGCTCAGGGACGGAAAAGCTGTGTTTAAGAGCAGACTTCAGTCACAGATGTATCTGTTTCCTATGATAATTCTCATAGGATCATTAAGACAGAGATGCATTTAAAAGTATGAGTGCACAAAGAAACCTTGTTGGCCTCTGTAAATAAGCTTTTATGTTTTCTTGCTTTGAGGAAATAACACAACTTCTGTGAGTTCTTAACAATTTTGTAAAACTTTAGAGCTTGAAGGATGTTATTATGTGTGTTGTCCCATCTTCCCAATTTTTATCAGAAGTGAGAGAAAGGAACACGAGGCCTTCTGTTCAGTGATCACAGCAACACATTACACAGAGAACAACATTTACAGATTACAATTACACAGACTGAACCAGCACCTGTCTGTTTAAGGCAGGCATTTTGTATGTCAGACAAACTAAAACCACCATCCCTCAACCTTAAAGGTGAACCCGTGTAGTTTCCACCCTTGCAAGGTAAAACTGTATTGTGCGGATTCTGCCAGCTGTCACATTACTGTTTAATCTTTATTTTCAGGTGTAAAATGGCTGATTTCCTGATGAATACAGACCCCGTGTCAGTGTGAGAAACTGTTGGTCGGCGTCTGCCAGGTACGGGAAGCGCTTTGGGAGCTCCTGCACTTCCACTGTAGGACACAAGATGGGGTATGATACCCAGAAACACGGCTGTCCAAGTAACGCATTCAGCAGTGAAACACTTCCCATTCTGTTTTACTTATGCGCCGTAATAATTCTTGCTAGTACGCAGATAAAGTTTACTAGACGTTGTAGTTACTAAAGGAGACGTGTTCAGAGAGGTCATGAGAGGTATATATAAATTCAAGAGGTATAAATAAATTCAAGGTACGTTTTTAGTAGCTTGCAGGTTTTTGCAGAGCCTGTAGTGAGCATGGCTGGAGTGCTGGATTTGCTTGGAGGAACAGAGTGCTGTAATGAGAAAGTCATCCCCAGATAGCAGATAAACGAGAAGGCATACAGTAGCATTTATATAAAAAGAACCTTTTGTTTTCAAAGCAGAAAATAATGAGTGTTCTTTAGGGTCTGTGCTTTCCCAAGTGCATGCTCATGCATTGGTGGCCATTGCTCTTTATACCCATAATTGGGTAGTGGCATTGGCTTTGGCTTAGGCTTAGAGAACAGTTCCACAGTATGTCCAGGCACTGGACAGTTGTTGACATGACAAATTTTTCTTTGAAAAGTGAATAGTTTTGTCACTTCATGATTAGCTTAAATCTTGTGGTTTAATAATAAATGATATTGCACTGGCTATTTTAAAAGCAGGTCAAGGGACACTGTGTTTTGAACCATAATATCTTAGGAAGAGTCTTTTGTCTTGCAAAATAGTGCTAAATAGCTCTGCTCATATTATTCGCTGTTTCTTTATGTCATACAGGAATTGGAGAGTCTAAATCCTTTTCCTTGTCTAAGACTGTATCACAGTGTAGAAAACATTGGTAAAAAAAAAAACCAAAACCACTGTGGATAAATGCAATTTATATGACTACAGAAGAAAATAATTCAGATGCATAAATCACATGTTATGATAAACTTGTCAAAGTTCTTTTGAAAAAGGGAGAGATGTAGAAAGGCCAATCTCTAACCTAAACTGGTAGACCCAGTAAACAGGCAGTACCTTGCTGTGAGTGGCAGAGGAAATCCTCAGCAGTACTTGAGCTTCAGTTGCACCAAGTGTACAAGATGAGAATAGAGAGTGAAGTTCCTGTGAGCTTTTGACTTGTTAAGTGTTTACTGCAGCAGCAAGTGATTGCAAGCTGTAACCTTAGACGTCTGAAGCTCTGGTTACCACAGTGTTCATTACAAGTTAACAGCACCTTAGGTCAGGCTGTAAGTGAGAAGCAAGAGATAAGTGTGATAAAATTCATGGTTGATCCCAGTTCATTCTGCATACCAGTGAAAATTGCCAGTAGGTGTATCTTTACAAATTATACCGAATTAGATGGTCAGAATAGCAAAGATTAAAAAAGTGTAAGAAGACCTGGCAGCATTGGGGCTGGAAGTAGTGAGTGGCTCAGCCAGATGGGTTTGGAAGTGCTGGTCACTGGAACTAGAGAAACCAAATTCCTGTTGTGTTTGCTTCTGGATTTTCTATTATCTAGTAACATATGAGTGATGACTGAAACTTTTCTTACAATTAGGACATTAATATTTCTCTCCCATTCCTATGTGAATCCTGTAATGTCAAAAAAGTTTGAACTTGTGTTGCACCCTCTTCACAGAGGCTGCTAGTAGAAAGTCATCATGAAGCTTGTGGGAATTTACTGTCTTTGCACATACTTCACTTAAATTGGATTGAAAGTGGTTGGTGGGCTCGAAAGGAATGAGGGGAAGAAGAAAGGAAACATACACATACCTTGGAAACCAGACTAAAAGCATAAAATGGAATGTGGTACAAGGACTGTGCCTCCCACTTGTTACATTAAGCATATTTGCTCTTTTTAGAATTGGTTTTCACATTCTGCTGGTATGCCTGTCATCCTGTGCTCACGTGAGGTGGCGAGGAGCTGCGAGGAAATAACAGCTTTTGGCCCTGCGTTTGTCTGTTCCACTCGTGAGCAAGGTGCGTGTTCACATGAGGAGGCTTGGTACTGAGTGTGGGCTGGTCCTGCAAGCCTTCAGCATCACTTGGGTGACGCTGGGTCACTTCAGACTTGGGCCACTGCCACCCCCTGGCCTCATCTGAAATAGATTTTTAAAGGTAAAGCCTTCTACATGTAGAACATTATAATCCCCCCCAAATACTAGAGATCTCTTTTTTAAAACAGTACCAGGAGTACTGTTTGGTGTGTCCTATGTTTGTTAGTGCCAAAATGTAGCTCTGGTCCTACCAAAAAAACTCAAAGAAAACCAAGCCAATACTTTAATTTCTCCAGAGTTAAAATGTGCAGAGATACATTGGGCATTACCCTGAATAACAGAAGTGCTTTTGTATTAATTAGTAAAATAACGTAAGGGAAAAAAGTTGTTGGTAGGCTCTGTACCTGTCAAAAATTAGTAGAGGCACTTATAGGAGTGTATTGTTGAATGCTACAGAGAAAATACTGGGCAAATTATCAAATACATGAAATACTGTAGCCTAGCACTTATAATTTTAAAATTAATTTAATTTTGTAATTCTCTTCAGTTGCTAACCTCACCTCAGCAGATAAACTTACAAGGAATTCACTAAGTGTGGTTGTAGTTCAGAGCTCAGATTTGGTGCTTAGGCTGTGAGTTACGTTCCTCTGAGAGAATAAACTTGAAGCTGTCATGGGTGGTGGGAAGGAAGCTGATTGCAGAGCACATGCTGTGCTCAGGCTCTCTTTCCCCAGCATCTCAACCCCACACTAGACAGCCTGCATTACTCTGACCGAGGCTGCTCGTTTAGTGCCGCCCTCCCACCAACTGTTAATTTGTGGTGGCACAGCAAAGCGTGAAACAGCGCGTATATACCGAGTACCTCTCGTTCTGTTTACCTTGCAGAGCGTGCTCACTCCTTGATGGAGCATGTAGGCAGCACACATGACAGGGAAATTGAGGCTAAATGTCAGGAGGTAGTGCATTAATTTATCCTCTCAGCAAATCTGTAAAAGCTACGTTTTCACTAATGTAAATTCAGTAATGCTCGTGTTAGCTGCAGTGCTGCAGTGCAGGGCAAGCTGCTTTTTCAGAATTATCTTGTTTGATGTCATTTGACTTCTCAAATCATTGCATTACTTATTTGTAGAAGAGGTGATCGGGACTCTCCTCTGAGAAAACAAAGGCAGGATGTTCTGATTGTGTCTCGGGTATGTCTGTGATACTTGAAAACATCTCCACCTGCTCCACAGTGGGGTCTCTCCACAGGCTGCAGAGGGACAGCTCTGCTCCCCACCATCTTCCATGGGCTGTAGGAGGACAGCCTAGCACTGCATGGTCTTCTCTATTGGCTGCAACACCTGGAGTGCCTCCTGCACTGACCTTGGTGTTTGCAAATTGGTTCTCTTGCATCATCTCACTCCTCTCTGGCTGCAAATACTGATCCACTTTTGTTTTTCCTTGCTTTTGCCACCCCCACCCTCTTCTTCCCCCATCTTCTTAAATGCATTATCCTGCAGGTGCTGCCATCATCACTGATGGACTTGGCCAGCAGAATGTCTATCTTGAAACCAGCTGGTATTGGCTCTGATGGCCTTGGGGAAGCTTCTGGCAGCTTTTTGCAGAAGCCATTCCTGCAGCCCCCTGATACCAGAACTTTGCCAGGCAAAACCAAAAGTCATCTAGTTCTATCCCCCCTGACATGGGCAGGGACACCCTCCACTAGCCCATGGTGCTCCAGGCCCCATCCAACCTGACCTTGAACCCTGCCAGGGATCCAGGGACAGCCACAGCTTCCCAACCCTCCCCAGGAAGGATTTTTGCCTTCCATCTTGTCTCAATCTGTCCTCCTGCTGAAGTCAGTTCCTTTTGTCCTGTCCTTGTCACCAGCGCCTCTCCAGCTTTCCTGGAGCCCCTGAAAGTACTGGAAGGCCTTCTCTTCTCCAGGCTGAACTGCCTCAACTCCCTCAGCCTGTCTCTAGATCAGGGCATCTGTGGGCCTCTGAGAATCTTTGTGGCCTCTTCTGGACTTGGTCGAACAGGTCCATCAATGTCTGCTTTGTGCCTCACAAAGCTGAGCATTTTCTGGTCCAGTTATGCAGATTCCTTCTCCATGTGTCCTACACTTGGCAGCTTCATGCACCAATTCAGTTGGCCTCTACATAACTCCCACTAACACCTGGCCTCCAGCATTTTCAAGGCCAGCCTCTTCATTTTGTCCAGTTCTGTGTAGTGACAGCAGACTGTGTGTGCCCTCAGTTTTCTTCCTGGCACCTGGTGCAATGCTGTGTTTTGCATTTAGGATAGGAAGAATCATGGTAACGCACTGCAGTTGCTGCCAAGCACTCAAGGACTTTGCAGCTTCTCACACTGCCCTGCCAATAAGAAGGCTGGGAGGGAACAGGCCAGGCTAGCTAACCCTAGCTGCCCAAAGGAATATTCCAGACCATAACATGACATGCTGTGATTATATAACCGCTGGGGGGGGTGAGTGGTGGGCAGGCTGGGGACAGGCCAGCTCAGGGTCTTGTGGAGCATCCACTTCAGGTGTTGAGAGATTGTGCTGTTCATCACTTGTTTTGTATATTACTAATTGTTATTACCTTCCTTTTCTATCCTATTAAACTGCCTTTGTCTCAACCCATGAGGTTTTTTTTTATTTTGTTCACGATTTTCCCCCATTCTTCTGCAAGAGGGTGTGTGAATGGCTGTGTGCCTGCTTAAGCTGCCAGGGTTAAACCACAACAGGAGTTTAACTACATTCTTTCCTCTTCTGGGCTTCAAATTCCTACATCCCTTTGCTCTCCTCCCCAAACTGCTGTAAGATTCCAATCTCTGCATAATCTGTGCTGCATCACTTTTCAGCCATGCCTCACAAGGCATCCTTGGCATTTAGAGATCCAAATAATAGAGAAAGGTAACAGAAAGTACCTGTTTCCTCACAGAGAGCCCTGGGGTGAAAACTAGAACTATACAGGGCTTAGGGAACCCACACAAAATATCCTTTCCCTGGCTACTCCTGACACACTCATGTAGTTAGTGACTGGATCTAAGAAGCTCCTTCCTCCACCCCTGCTCACTCAATGAAACTTCTCAGTGGCTTTGGATTATGTGGAAACCCATCTTAGAACCCATCCGGGCCGTTCTGGGGACCTTCAGAAATGTTATTCTAGCTGGGTTTAATGGTATGTGAAAGTCCTTATTAATTATACCAATTTGCACGGCTCTGAGCAGTTTTCTGCACCCAAAGTGTATAATAGCAGGCACTGGTGCTAGCTATTCGGAGCAGGTAACTCCAGTAAACAGAAATAATTTCTTGGGAAACCAAGATATCTGCAAATGCATCTTGGTATCCCAAGTCTGACTGCTAAGGCACACTGACATTAAACTGCATTTACATTGCCTTGCCTCTTTATGAAGCTGCTTTCATGTATGTGAGTCATATGCAATATTTTACTTTCAAGTGTGTTCACTTTAGGATGATTTCTGCCAAAGTACTTGTCTGGACTTGAATTTGATATATAGTCATTAACAGTGGAAGCACATATAACTTACATATTTAGCTCTAAATATTACTCATTTACAGTGATAAAATATTTTGGAAAAGGACAGATTATTGTTCAACTACTTACATATATCAAATGGAATAAAACATTAATCCTGCAAACTGGCATTCCTGTCCAAATCCTTTTGTGATGAAAAGCTGTAGTTACAATGATACTCCACTTCTTTCTGTCATGTTAGATAAAAATATCTCTACAAAGTGTGTTGTTGATAATAAGATTTACATTATTTATGCAAGTTCTTGCTGAACGCGAGTATAGACAATTATATCCTTATTAAGATTTGTTAATTGTTTTCTCATTTAAAGTAAGAGCTGTATATCTATAACATCTATAAATTTAGCAAATAAGGTAAAATTTTATTCAAAGCACTTAAAATGTCACAACCAGTTTTCTGTTAAAACACTTTAAAAGCTTTCTTAGCCAAAAAAGTCTAAATTAAGGCCTTGACAACTTAATACACTTAATGTATTTCTCTACTGCAGCACCTTTTAGAAACACATCGGTGGCAATTATTTAAAAGATCTAAAGGAAGAAATTACCTGCTGGCAACAGTAGACTTTAAGGTATCTATTAGTTATTACTCTTATTTTAAAATTTCTAAAAGGAAAAGGACTTTAATTTCAGTCAATATTTATTTTCTGCAAAGTAAAATCAAGTAACATTAATGTAAACATACTTAATGATACATAAATATTAACTCAATCCTTTAAACCTTTGTGTACCATGGCACTGAACTTATGGCAATCATGTAACATGAATATAATGTGGCTTGCCAATCACAGAGGTTTCTAAAGCAATAAATAGATTTAAAAATGAGATAACAGATCACAATACAAATGAATAGTGCCTGAAAACAAATGCTACAGTACGGTCACACAGGAGCTGTTCTTTAGAGCTTTGTTGGTAGAACAATTGTCACTAAAACTCCCTCTAAAAAAATAAAATGCTTTGTTAATAACTATTATTACCTAGACTTAGGTAAATCATGCCAAACAGCACAAAATACAGTAGCTGGAAAATGCAAAATAGTTTGGTAGGCGCGTATAATTCTTCGGCATAGCTGGGCAGGCATCAAGAGGGATTCTCTGTTCCTTCCTTAAGACTTTTTCTTTTTTCTTCCAGTGTTTGTTTAAAGACTTTTTTCAATGTATTGTAAACATATGGTCCATTTTCAGAATCGAAGCTTGTCTAGTAAAAGGGAGAAATGTAGGTTCAGCTGTTAACAGATGTCATGTATCAAAATGCAAAGTAGATGACCAATATTTAAAAAAAATAAGATTTATATTATAATTTTTATTATTATTATATGCTTCATGATAGTTAATACTAAATATTAGTGGTAAGTATTTTCAATTTTATGAAACTAGACTTTAAAACAAGCTAACCGGAATGGGTGTTCTCAGTTCAAGGAGGCCACAGAACTCCTTGAAAGAGCCCAGTGCAGGGACACCACGATGATTAAGGGAGTGGAACACCTTCTTGTGAGGAAAGGCCGAGGGAGCTGGGTCTCTTTAGCTTAGAGAAGAGGAGACTGAGGGGTGATCTCATTAATGTTTATAAATATGTAAAGGGTGAGTGTCAGGAGGATGGATCCAGGTTCTTCTCAGTGATAGCCAGTAATAGGACATGGGGCAACAGGCCCAAGCTAGAACATAGGAAGTTCCATGTGAATGTAAAGAAAAACATTTTCCCTGTGAGGGTGACAGAGCACTGGAACAGGCTGCCCAGAGAGGTTGTGGAGTCTCCTTCTCTGGAGACATTCAAGACCAATCTGGACACGTTCCGGTGTGATTTAATCTAGGTGATCCTGCTTGGACACTGGAGTTGGACTAGGTGATCTTTCAAGGTCCCTTCCAACTCCTAAAGTTCTGTGAATTTGTGTAAATGTCATGACTTTTTTTAACAGGTGGCATGCCTGTAGATTTACGAGAGATGAGGAAGCAGTAGATTTATTCTGTTCCAGTAATTTTGCCTGCCAGACCTGAGAAGAGAGCAGGTCTGAGCTGAGCAATAATGAGCTTAACTTGTTACTGTTATTAAATGATTCCAAAAGCAGAAGTTATTTATATACATCCTATACTAAGGGCCTGAAACATAACTGCATTACAATTTTCAGAGAATGATTTAATCTGATGGAAAGACTCCAAGTAGTACAAAATCTACCAAAGCCTTTGGTAAGCTACTCCCAGTGACTAATTATTCTCACCACTAAGAATTATTCTGTTCCTCATTTGAAGCAGTCCATGAATGGCAGTGATCCAGAAATAGAAAAATAAGACAGAAAGATTAAGGCTATAGTGACAAATTTTATTTTGTTGAGAATATTTCGGGTTTTTTTAGGTAGTCTGATGTATTATAAAATGTAAACTCTGGAAGACAAAAGCATGAGTACACCATGTGTGAAGGAATTACTGTGAATTTCCTCACAGGGGCCTGCTCTGTTATCCACCTTTCATGATTTAAAACATGATGTCATGAACAAATGGTTACTTGCCTTAGTGAAAGCTTTAATAGCACGAGCAAGTAAGGCTTCCTCCACATCAGCTGGTAGCATTTGCAAGTTCACCACACAGTGTAAAATACAAAGGATAGTCTGACACTGTTCCTGGTGGGTAAAAGAACAGCAGCTCATTAGAAGTATTTCCAATGCACAAATTTTAACTTTCAGGTTTTGTTAATTGCTGTTTGAATATCAGACTGTGCCTTCCTGTATTGAAACCTTCAGGAGTAGGAGTTGGGAGGGAATTTTCACAAATCTAAAAGAGCCTCTACGTAATTATTTCAAGCATGACAGGAGAAACTCTCCTCTTGCAGTGTGCCCCAAACTGCTCTGGAAATCTCTAGGCAGACAGGCGTGCATCTGAAGACTCGTTTTTCAAGGTCCCCTACACGAACAGTAACAAATCACATGAACTGGCATAGATAAAGGTGAGATTTGATCTTCTCAGCCCAAAATATGCATGTTTAGGACTCTTTCCCCAGCTAACAAAGGATGATCTAAATCTCCATTCTACCAAGTCTTCATCATTAAAGGAAGCTTGCAGAAAGACACCTGGGCAGCGTTAGCAAGGATGCATAAATAAATGGAGCAAGAGCATCTTCATACCTGCCAATTCCCATCCCTTCTCCAAGGGTGACAAATCTCCATGCTGGCAGTCACTTAACAGTGAAAGTTATATTAAAACTTGAGGGATTTCTGGAAAGAGCAACTAAACATGCACCAGTCCATAAAAGGACTGACTAGCTGGAGAGAAGATTAGCAGGAAAGAGCCTGTGTGTCCCAGTGTACACAAGGTTGAACATGAGCCGGCAAAGGGCCCTTGTGAAAGCAGCTTAAGAGCATCCTGGGCTGCATCAGAGAGAGAACTTCCAGCAGGTCAATGGAGGTGACACATCTGGAGTGCTGGTCAAGCTCTGGGCTCCGTAGTCTTAGAAAGACATTGACATACTAGAACAAGTCCAGCAAGAAACCACAAAGATAACTGAGGGACTGAAGCATCTATCATGCAAGCAGCCTGCTCTAGTTGACTTTTTTATGAGCAGGACAGTTGCCAACTCAACTATTCTGTGTTCTGAAATAAGGTAAGATGAAATAAGGTAAGATGGTATTTTTAAGTTTGTTTTTTTTAAATATATATATTCCTTCCCTGTTTGTTTCTAACAGGTGTAAAGCATTTGTTTTTTATTTTATATAAATAGACAGTTAAAAATCAAGGGAGTGGAAAAATGGTTCAGGAAGAAAAATGGCATTTTTACATGAACCTCAGAATTCTCAATGTTATGTCATGAAGATGGTGACTGCAGAGACAGTTCTAACCACCTTCTGATTAGCAGCTCTATTCTTAGGTATCTGGCAGCTGTTAAAATGGGCCTTATTTACTTCATAAATAACTCAGAAAAAAAAATCCTGAAGAAATAGGAAATGATCTTTTATTTGCCTTGCATCTAGCCCTTTGGGGAAAGCTCAACTGAACAGTTGGATCAGAAGTACCTGTTTTTCATGGGGATTTCGCAATACAGATGGGCACAGTTCTGACTTACATAAAAGAAATTTGGCCTGGCTTCTGATTCCTTGAATTGGCAAATTCTTCTGATTCCTGGTCTCAGCTCTACCAGAAGTGACATTAATGAAAGCTATCCATCAAGAGAAAGTTTCTCATCTTTGCCTATGGATCTTAAACTTCAGAATTTGCAAGTAAATATGCTGAAGTTGAGCTTCTACCAAACAGTGTTCAAAGCTAATATCTAGTATTTTTTTTTTAATATTCAGCATCAGAGTATTGATTACAACTCATACTATTCAATGCTAAAATAAACATAAACATAATTTTGATTTTTAAAAAGATTGAAGTTGCCTTTTAAAAGTGCAGTTCCCTCTCCTAAAGGCCATAAATGGTTTAACAGGCAGTAACAAAATATACCTGGCAGTTAAAGAATGAATTGATATGTATAATATCTACCTTTCTCAGTAAGTAAAATGCATCCTGTGATTCTGTGCAATTCTTTGCCAGCAGGTCAATATCATCTTTGGATATAACAGGTTCTTTCAGCTGCTCTATCCAGGACCACATCAAGTTACAGAGGATAAAAGGATCTCTCTCGGTACAGATTTTATCCCAAGCTCCATCTCGAGAATTCAGTTCTTTCTTAAAAAAAAAAAAGGTAAAGAAAATGCATCATCTATTTACTTTTGCTAACATTCTCTTTGACTGCAGCAGTATGTGGCCATGTTCCAACAACAAAAAAAGACAACAGTTAAAAAAAAAAAAGTATTTCTAGATCCAAAACATCAACATTCAGCAGCAGTAATAGTGGCTCTTTAAAACAGAAGGATTGCCTCAGCAGTGCAGCTCAAAGCCTCCCAATTTTTACTAGAATACATAAACCAGCTTTGCACTCAAGCTTGAAAGTAAATGTTGCTTGGAGGATTTTGTTTTGAAGATAAGCAGTTAACTTTCTACTAAATTATTTTACTTTCACACACAGAACCCTCTGATTGGTTCTGCGAAAGCACCGATGAAAAATAACACAACTGTCTTAAACTCCCTAGTATTTTTATGCTACCAGCAGCCAAGTTGCAACCGCATATAGCTGCATCCCTTGTCATTAGTCAGTAAAAAGAATGAACAGGAACAGAAACAATGTTGTAATTTCCTGCTTAGAGACCGACATTGCCTTTTGCTTGCTTCTGAAAGGACTGCCCCGTGACAGACAAATGCGATCATTTAACACACCAGTGTAAACCAGGGGCTCAGTGTTCCATATCAAAGCACATGGTGGTGATTTTGCCATTCTAGGAGTTAACCTAGGTGAAGCATGCAGAAAGAATCAAGTTAAAAATTACCTGCCACATTTCTACCTTCTGTTTCACTTCATCCTCTCCCAGAAATTCATTTATATTTGCAAGTGCTTTTGCTGCCAAGACTCTTCGGGCTTCCAAACTTAATTCTGACTGCAGAACAATGTGTGGAATTGTCTCTGACACATCTCTGCTACCTTGGCTTTCATATCCAATGGAAAAGTTCACTTTAGAAGAAGAAGAAGAATCAGAGTCCTCAGAGACATAGACTCTTCTGCTATACATACGAATCTTGTGGTCTTTTCTATGACCAATCTCATTGGCAAAATTACGCCTTGGTGTTCCAGGTTCCCCAGTGTTATGGATGGATGCTAGACCTGAAGAAAAGGTTCTGCTGCGTTGTACTTCTTTGGTAGAGTTCCTTCTGTGGTAAAGTGAGGATCCATCTTTTTGTCCATCCAAATTAAATTTACCTTGACTCCAGAACATGCACGTATTACGCACTAAGACTTCTTTGCTGAAATCCAACTGTGACTTTTGTTCACCTGTGGCAGAACTTTCCTCACCACTGTTCTGCTTAGGTTTGCTGCACAGTAATATCTGGGCAGGTACTGTCCATGCGGTATCTCCTTGCTCTATGAGAAACTCAGTCCTCCTTAAATCGGACTCACTATAACTTAGACGCCTCTTTACATGAGTGAGAGGCTGAAGGCATTCGACATTCCTTCTTTTCCAAAGAGGATCACATTCATGTCCCAGGGAAAAAAGCGAATCCTGGGTCTCACAAGTGGATGAGTGGGTGTGGGAGGAGTCTGACATGTCACTGTCCTGCCTTGTGAGCTCTCTATCTAGCTGTGTGGACACAAGCTGAGAAACAGTCTCTTCAATTTCAGCAGAGAGATCTGGTATATCTAATAGTTCCGCCTCTATCACTTGTCTGTTTTCAGCCAAGTCTAGCAACAATTTGCAAACTAGATGAATAAGTTTTGGCACGTGTTTGAGATGCCTGCTCTCATAACCATGGAGCAGATGTCTCTGACGGGTCAGGTACTGGGACAGCGTCACAGTGTGTGCCTTGGGCTCACAGCACGCAAATACGTTTCTCAGGGGAACCAAAAACTGAGTGAATTCTCTGATGCATAATAACTGCCCTCGAGTCTGAATAGAATTAGGCCTTTTTGCTCTGACAAAAAGAATGGCTTGATCAGCACTCATTCTTGTTGCAAAAACTAAGTAGCAAGCTATCAGAACACCTGAAAACAGAAAACAGAAAAACAAGCATAAGTTGGAAGAACTATCAGACTAAAATATTCAATGGAACTATAGGATAAAAATTAATTTTTATTAAAATTAAATTATAATTAAATCCTATAAAGATTCAGGCTTTATGCCCTCTACTACGTGACGCTATTATCTACGTATAGTTGCATTTGTTGGACCCATTCTCACTACACTTTCAGTGAGACTCTGTTTCTCACTGCAGTAACCCTAAGAGTTCCATTGTTTCTGACCACATGAGTAATGTTGGTTTCTCCAGGAAGGACATGGGCAAAATGGTCTTGAAAGGGACAGAAGGCAATGAAATTTTAGCTGCTCCACCAATTCTGCCTGATCTATCAATGAGTGGCAGGTTTGTAAACATTTAATAAATACTGGAAAATAGAAGTGTACTGGGTGAATTTTTCCCATCAGATGAAGCTATCCCATTTGAATGTAACAGGGAATTATACAGATTCCCAAATTTTCTAACCTTACAGGTCAGTCATTTAATATACTAAAATCCATCTCTGGTCATTCAGATAATTTTCACAGATTTGTTTAGCATTTTTAATAATTCTACAGGTGTACATCTTGCAATGACACAGAACCTAAATAAACCCTTAATAATGTGTAACCAGAGATTGTTTTTCCTTTTTAGAAAAATTTTTCAGTTGATGTTGTGGTACAGAACATACCTGTCCGACCAAGTCCTGCGTGACAGTGAACAGCTACCCTCCCTTCCTGCAACGCGAAAGCCATGACTTTAACCATATCAAGTATAGTAGTGAGAGATGCTACTCCATAATCCTTCCATCCAAAATTATAAAAGTAAACTACAACAGAAAGAAAGAGAGTTTATTTTCTGTCATACCAAACATAAAATTGTCAGTACTATATGCAGAGGAGAAATGACTAATAATAAATTATAGTACTAAAATTGTATTGTGGATCTTAGAATCTGACTACATATTGTTTGCAAGAAATTATTTTCCCATTTCAGAGTACACTTGCTATTGAAATTTGATAAATACATGAAGCTAGCAAAGATTTGTCAACCTGAAGTTCAGCTAGAATATAAAAGGTGTAACAAAACGGAGTGATTCATACAAAAATTACTGTGCTATATATAGGTAGCGGGTAATTTTTTTTCTTTTTAGAAATAACAGCACTTCTTGTGTCAAATGCTGTTTCTTACCATGAGGCACTTTTTCTCATCTCACCATAGTACGAAAATACAAAAGAAACCACCCTGTCAATACAAACAGCCTCAAATTAAATAATCTCTTATAGTAAGGATAATATGAATTGTACCAGAATTTGAACTGCCATTTATGTTTTATATACTTGAGAACTCAGAATAAAAAGAAAAAACTAACTAGCTGTTGTCCTTTCTTTATTCTGATAACCCCCTCTATTTCACTCTACACATATAACAGATAGAAGATTTTCAATGATATGTTATTGACTCCTGATTATGGGGTTGGACTAGAATTGAACTCCAGAGGCCACTTCCAACCCCTATCATTCTGTGTTTCTGTGATTGTATTTGCCAAGTTTCATGTTTATGTCCCATTTTGTGCAATGCTTCTTATAGAGCTGCTTTTACCAAGCAAGAATTCAAGCACAAATACCTTCAAGTGACAAAATCAATAATTAATAAGGAACAGCAGCAGGAGTGAACTTACTTCCAGCCTCCATGAAAGCTTCAGGAAGGTAAGTGAAGCCACTTTCTTGTTCCAGTGGATTCCCACAGCTTGCATGCTCCCCAGGACGCTGAAGGTTAATGATGGTTTTTATGCCACATCTTAAGGAAGAAATAGATGAGTCAAGAATTATCCGCAGCCAAAATCTCATTATCCCGTATTTTCTGACATACACATCTATTCTTATCAGAGAATAAATCTGTATCTGTATACTGTTAAAATGAAAGGATCTTTAACAGCAATCCTAATTTATGTTGAAAAATAAAATGGATTGGGAATTACATTAGTAAAACCTACAAGAAATGGTGAATAAATTTGTTACCTTTCAAACTGTTCAATAATGTTGTACTTTTCAATTAATTCTGTTGAGGGTCGAGCCATAGCCAGTATGTTATCTGTTATCCTGAGAATTCAGAGAAGTAGATAATAATGTTGTTATTAATAATTCCCTATGTATGAATCTACCAAAAGCTACTGGGTTACTTTCAAGATAGAAAGAATGTAAAGATGCATTTTATGTGAGTATTACTGCATGTGAATAGGATTTTGAACACATAAGTTATTTCATCTTCAGTAAATGTTTTTACTTTTAAATTCTGTTATGAATACATTTTAATTTGTATGCATTTTAACCTCAGCAAGAACTGTCTATAACTTAGAATGGGGTTTTTGTGGGTTTGTTTTTTTTTTGCATTTATTCTTTTGGATCTAAACCAAACTTATTGTAAGCAAATAGAAGTCTTTAATTATTTTTACTGGGCTGAGTACAGTGGCCACCATGGCTTGTTTTTAAGTAGTAATTCTAAATCAAGCTATCATTATGTTTTATACTTAAGTTAGCAGTAACTGATATAAATAATCCCGTTATTTTATTTTGAATTCTCTCTTTTAATAAATGCAATGGATGCAATTACATTTAGAGAGTAAATGCTGCTTATTACCAAGAGGAGTAGAGCCCTTTAATGGCTTGTTCCTGGTCACTCCATCGAGCTGGATTTTCATACTTGCAGGCACGTCCACCACATGCCATAGAGCACTGCATATGACCAGGAATGACATGGCGAAGGCGCTCCCCTACTTTAGTATATTTTGCTGTCGGACGCCTCGAACTTCCTAGAACATAGGCAAAAACAGATTTAGTAAGGAAGCTTAGAAATTCATCTCTCCCTTAAAAGTATCAGTTCAGCCTTAAATGGGGTTACAAACAGCATAAATATATGTAATATATATTTAACACTCATTTTTAACACAGATTTCAAATAAAGATTCCAAGGAGGGAAAAAAGAATCTTGATTTCCTACATAAGTTGTTTGTCCTACAGTAACTGCTTTTTCTGATTAAGTCAAAGGTGTGTGATATCCTTTGCAACAGAACAAAATGTCACAGTCCTCTTCCACCTGAAATTGAAAATATTTAGCCGTATACTTTGTGTATGTGTGAACGTGCTTCTCCTTTATCTCTTCTCTAAAGCTGAGCTATTAAGAGTGAAAAGCACATATTAGTTCTTGAATAAGGAATCGGTGAACTAAATATAAAATACAGGGAAAAAAAATCAAAGCCCGGTATTTTATGCATATCTATAAAGTATAATTAACAGAACAAAAGTATATTCATTTAATACGAAGAAAACACCCCAAACTGACAACAGTCGTAATGAAATGTACTTTACTTTTTTTTTCAGGAAAAGTTGCATCCAGCTCCTCGGGGCTGAGAGACGATACCGCTACCATAACCCGGTGAGTCGAGGATGAGAGTACCTCTACGACCGAGCTCCGTCGCCTCTGGATTATGCGAAGAAGGGGATCAGAGGAAGAATGCCTCCGACCCTGGAAAAAGTTGCTGAAAATACTCACTGCCGAACGCCTTCGGGGTGAGCCCTGCATGACTGACCAGCCCCAGCTAGCGTCTAGGAAGGCTGCTGGGGACGCACTGGTAGGAAATCCAAGTTGCTCAGCACTGGAGTTGCAGAGAGCTGTGCATCCTTCTGTACGCTCCAGCAGCTAGTCAGCATGGGCTGAGCTGTCTCCATAGGAACTAACAATGAAGGCACTGCTGCCAGCTATCCTTGGGGCTGCTCTATTCTATAGGAATTGAGTCAGTTTAGGACAAACTGTTCCGCTGCTTTATGAAAACAGTTGCATGTCAAGTAGATAATTTTGAAAATGGACTGGGTCCGACCAAAACATTTTCCATAAACAATGTGAGTATTTAGTTAGTTTTAAATAACATGCATTCAGAACTTGCTAAGATATAAAATACTAGATTCAAAAGAACAATCAAAATGTAGCTGGAGCCTCTGCTTCCTGAGAAATCTGTAAGTACATTATACTCCCCCACCTCTTGGTTTAACATTCCACAACCACCTCTCCTCCTCCACTCAGTTGCTCCAAAATACATCATTAGTTCTGTAATGATTGGGATTAGTGTGTTCCTACTGAAATGGTTCAGAACATGATGAATTGTAGACTGTTCACTCTGGACCATTCATATCTTCTAACAAAACACAATTTGTTATTCAAAACAAAAGGCTTATTTTTTTCAGGGTACAGCTTTTTAAGCAAAGCCATCAGCCCTGCAGACTGATATAAAGCAGATTACAGGGAGGAGAAGATGCATCAGTTGAGTACTTCAGGCTTTTGGAGGTAGGTATAAGGTGGTAAATTGCCTCCCACCTTGCTAAGGAAAATGAGCTGTCCAGTAAGATTGCAACACTTTCAGAAGCACAAAATTCTCATGCAACTAAGTGGAGGACACACTAGAGCAATGCTAAAACCTTTGTCATCCTGTTTATGTGACAGACTGCATGTGAAAGAGCTAAAAACTGGGGAAATAAAGCAAGCTCATCGTCATTTGTTCAGTAAGCAAATTAGTCCCATTGCATTTTCCTAAGAACATCTACTGTCTGCATTTTTCTTTGTTCTGTGAAAACAGTTAACTCTTACAGAGGAATTTGTGTAAGAGAAAGCAATCTTATGATAAAAATTCGTCATTCAAATCTGCTTCTAAGCACTGAACAGGATCTGGGTGCTGCTTTTGTTTTGAGGGGTGGATGGAAGAGAAAGAAGATGAAAAAAGCTATTGCAAGCACTACCCGTATCCAGTCAAAATGTTTTTAATTAATTATATTGCTTTCTTATATTTAATTCTTTTTCTCTTCCCAGAAACTTTTCTTCAGTATATATCAAATGATAGTGGAGCCAGAAATGAGCAAAATAAAATGCTGTACATCATTATTTTCCTAGCAGGATTTGCAAATAGTCACCCAAAATGGTAAGAAAAAATTGTGTCTCAGAAAAGTTTAAATACTTTATTAGAATGGGGCATTCTGTTGAAAGCATGCTTGTTTTTTCATAGACCTAGGCATTTTTCAGAACACAGAAATAATAGTTTCTCCCTTTAACAGACCTCATACTAAAAAAGTTAAAGAAAAGCTCAATATGTTAACACATTGTGGTAATGCAGTTTGGTTTTGTTACAGGCATTTTGTTTATAATTTTGGATAACCTTTCTGAGGTTTTATTTTATTTTCTATAGGTTTGTGGTGTTTGGGTTTTTTTTCTGAATTTCTCTAAATACACGTTAGTAATGGCATATCAGAGAAAAATTATTACCTGAACTCATATTTGCGAGATACAAACTGCTCTCTAGCAACGAAGAATATGGTAGTTCATTCTGCAGCAAAACTCCTGCAGCCATTGCAGTACCTGTTGAAATAGTAACACATTCACTGAAAACCTACAACAGAATCTCAAAAATGCAAAATAAAGCTGAGTACTACTTAGCACCTGGTGATTAAATAATTTACATGGATCTGCTCTGTCAGTTGCCTTGAAAAGACAACAATTACATTTGCTGTGAAAGCCACAAGGTCTTCTGAAACCTCATTGGTGCTCATAAATGCATTTCAAATGTAAATACATTAATAAGAATATGAATTAAGATTAATCTTAATAAAGATTAAAGAGTATCTGGAGCATTTTCTACTCAGCCACTTGACTATCTGACTGTTTTGAAAGTCAAGCTCTTAATAAACCAACAGGAATACCTGCATATAATTGCATTCTTGTTGGATAAACTCCAAAATATCAGTTCTTTGTTTTGTTTTTTTTTTTCCAGTGGACTTTGAAATCAGTAAGGGATGGCTTTCATGATCAGAGAAAACTTTGTAACTAAAAAATAACTATCTCCAGAAATTATTTTTAGAGTTTATCAATGGAGTCGAACTAACAAAAAGTGCTGGTTTCTGTTTTTCTGAAAGTTCCCTTAAAAGAATGTAAGAGCTTGTCCAGATAGCACACAAGCATTTGAAAAAAGACATGTCTCATCACATGGGCAGCAGAATCACCACCACTATGACTGTTTAGTTTTTCTACTTCCTTACTTGTGTTAGAAAAAATGAGATGAAATATCAGAGATATTTCTATCATCCAGAACTACTTTTTTTTTTTTTTTAAACCCAGAATTCAGGCTGACAAAGAAAAAAAGAGGAAGATTAATGCAGAATATACCTACAGTATTGCAAAACACCAGCAAGACTTGTTCTAAATAGCAGAGTAAACAACATGCTGTGTAACAGACCAGACCTCCCTTAATTTTATTTCAGAAGATACACCAGATCCCCATTTCTTGTTCTGTGCAACCAGGCAGGTCCTGCTGACATGAATACTTTGCATGCCTTTCATTTTGCTACATTTACTTCCTGACAGGTGTTTTAAATTCCACAGTGTGATCAATGGGCACTATTCCACTTTACAGAGTTACATAGCACTCCTGCCAACAGATATATAATGTAATTTAGGACAAGAAGTACTATTTCAGCACTGATATTACTAGCAAGGGGTATTAGATTCCTGCAGAGAGGTAGGAAGTGTGCTTTGGGTAAAGGAAACCACTCTCTTGGTTCTTCTATGTACCAGATATTCTTAGTTTTTAAAAGGTCCTTGTCAGCATTTTGTTCAACACCTGATAGATGCCAGGGGAAAAAAAAACAAGCCAGGAGCATTATTCCAGGTCATGGTCCTCATTAGCTGAGGGAACTGAGTCACGTGCCTGGTGTCAATCACGATACCACCATAATCAGATCTGCTCTGTTATCTCTGACATGCATTTCTATTGCCATGACAGCAAAGAAGCTGGTCATCTAATCCCTGTCTCCCAGTTCAAGAAACTGAAGTGTCCCAGGTGATGTTCCATCTCTATATGTTTTAACACATGAAGCAAGGTTGCTAAGGGTGTAAACACCACAGCTAATGAAGCCAAAACAGATACTAAAAAAAAAAAAAAAATCCATGTTGTTGGCTGACTGAAGTAAATAGCAGCACCCTGCTGCCCAAGGAGCCAGGAGGCTCTTGAAATCATGACACACTGTTGGCTGTCGAGCACTAAGGGGACAGGTTGGATGGGGCTCTGAGCAACCTGATCTAGTTAGGGGGGTTGGACTAGATGACCTCTAGAGGTCCCTTCCAACCCAAAACATTCTATGATTCTATGATTTCAGGAGTTACCTTCTATGTGTGGATTTTGTTTTGATGTCTGTATTTTTCAGGGGTGTGGCTGTGGGTGTTGCACTTTTGAGCAGACCTCTTCCTAACAAGAAGGATGTAAAATGACAACTGTCCTACCCACTGCTCCATACATGCAACAGGTGACTTTCTTGAAGAGGAAACTGCCCTGTCACAGGTCAGATCACTCTATGCTTCCACCTTCTTTTTAAGGAGTAAACTGCCTCTCATCCACATCCATTTCCTCTAGAATAAAAGCACTTCTCTTTGTGAACTTGCAGGTTGAGTGCTAAAGTGCCATGCAGCAAGTAGGACAACCAGGAGGTCAGGATCGGGTTCTGCACCTAACTGGTGGGCAGACTTACAAAGGAAGAGCATCAAGCAGACTGCAGGATGGACTCAGAAAACTGGCATTAGGTTTGTAAATTACCAACTGGCTTAAGTGCCACTTTGTAGCAAGGAAGATTCCTTTTTAGTAATTCAGATCTGGAAATCAGTGGCTTCTTAGTCACTGGGGTGAATTTTTGGTCCAGAATTAAATCAGAGAAAGGAACAATAATGTTTTAAGAGTGAGAAAACAAATGCCAAAAAGTAATGAGACAAGATTATGCTGGTCTGTCTCTACCGTAGCAATTAAAATGGTTATTTTGAAGATGCAATTGCTATCTTTTACTGCAGAACATGCTTTCAAAACAGGGATAAGAGGCTTGCTTCCAGACCGTACCAATTCCAGTTGGGGCAATTCAGCTGCTAGCAACAACAGTATTGCTATTGCAGAGCTCCCCACCTACTGGTAAGAGAGGTCCCATCTCTCCAGATTCATGTGGATTTTTTAGCCCACAATATGACATTAGACCACACATTTCAAAAGATTACATTTCTGTACTAACATGAAAAAATCTCAGATAAGTTTTCAATTTTAAATTATTGGTGTGCAAGAAAAGCTGAAGGAAAAGCTCAGATAGAATTATACAATACAGGCTGGTCACATCAACTTTTGAGTTTATTTTTACTGTCTTTTAAATTGATGTTGTTCTCTCCCTGTTGCAGTAATGTATAAGTAACTACCCAGTACCCAGATTTTTAAAGAAGCACAGTCTACAAGAGATGAAGGTAGAGGCCTTGTTAGCCTTGCACCTAAGCACTCAGGTAACACTTCTAAAATTTACTCTGTGGCCTGATTCTACAGGTCCTTATCTTCCTGAGAAGATTTACTTTTGGATCAGTCCCACAGAAATTAACAGGATATTTGTCTAAACATAAGATCATATGGGATAAAGTTTCACTGCCAAAATGCAAAGGTTCTGCAAACTGCACTAAACCTGCTGTTTAAGATAGATCATGAGTTTCTAACAAAAACTCTTCAACATTTGCTGAGACATAGTTGCAAATTACAACAGACTTGTACATTTTCAACATTGCCAGAATAACAAAGAGTTTCTTTCTAAAGTTTTTTAAAAATTGCAGATAACTGAGTTTCGATCAACTCTATTATTATTATTATTAAGAATAAAACACAAAGGCTGTTCTAATGTATACATCAGTAAAAAGGCTCACTGACAGTATTTATTTCACAAATACTTCAGCTACAATTAACAAAAGGCTTGAAGGCAGTTTTAACATCAAGAGCACTTATTTCAACAGGCACACACCTCAATTCTCTAGGCTTACTTGTAATGTTAAATGTTTACACCTATAAGCAAACACAGACAAAAAAAGAAAAAGGAAAAAGAAACACATAGATGTTGAACAGAGAAAAGGGAATAATTTAAAGAATTTTTCAAATAGTTTAGCTATACATGGCAGAACGATACTATTGCTGCTGTAAAACTCCGGTGATTTCACTAGGACCACAATGGAAACTGATTTGCTAATTCTATACCTTTCTTTTTCTCCAGAAAAAAAGAAAAAAAATATTCACCATCTGTTTTAGTAGAAGGTGAATGACATTTAATCATTAAGCTTGATATTCATATACAAAAAAGACAAAAGAATATAATTCCTTAGAAGGTTCTGTAGGTGTTGGACTGGTGAATCAGTATTTGCTATTCATAGACTTTTTGACACAAATAGCAAGAAACTGCAAGCTAAACTGATGGACAGGTCTCCCAATTGACTTGATGCTGTTATTTAAGTCACGTCAGCTTTTGGTGATAGTGTTAACACAATAGTTAACAGAAGTTACTTTAAACTACCCTGAACAGGCTGGCAGCCAGTAATTACTATTGAGAATTTAAAAAGATGATGTAAAATGAATTTATTAACTGTTCTACAAACAAAACTAGTGACTCAGATACTCTTGATCATGAATAGACAGGACTTGTAAGCCTGACTACATGCAGCAGAATGAAATACTGTCAGTAATGCATTTTAACAGCATTCAGAAGTGGTAAAGTTTAAAAACAAATCCTGCAAGTTAGAGGAACTATTTCTAAATCTCATACAGTCAAAACCATACTAAATTTACATGAGTTTTAACAGTGTTTCAGTAATTTCATTTTACCACCTTACCTGTTACCCTGCAAAAAGAATGAGTGATTGTTGATCCCTTCATTGTTGCAGTATCAACCACAAGAAACACGGTGTAGGGAATTCACATTTTACAGAAGCAAAGCTGAGTGATGTTGCCACAGGTATTTCCTGTAGTTAATTGGATTTGTGGTGGTAATCTGGGAGGAGCCTGTAACTATCTTTTCTTAACTTAAGACTGTATGGGGAGTGCCGTATGGACTATGCAGATAATCATCCCATAAACTGCTTTCTGTATCTGCCTAGATTTTAAAGGGATTGAGGCAAACAGGCCACATCAAGAGGATGTATTAATAACTGGATCTCCCACCTCTTTCTTTCTGATCACCTCATTTTCCTATTATCAACCACAAGTAAACATATATATGTGTGTATACACGCATCAGACAGCTAAGCACATAGCTGAACATACAAATTTGTGAAATTACATTAAATACATTTAAACTGATACATTATGTTTGAAATGCCATGAAAAGAAAATCAGAGATAAATGTTTCATTGCTCATACCCTGCATAAACCGTTTTCCCACCCAATAAAGCATAGAATAACACTGAAGTATTTACAATGAGTATAAATTAACTGCATTGTCATGTCAAAACCATAACAAAAATAAGTTCATCTGAATGTAACAATTGTAATTTACTAAAAACCAGACTCCAATAATTTAGATAAAGTAATAAGCTAAATAAAATAGGATACAATATCTTATTTTATGTTACAAAATCAATTTCAACCACTAAATACTACCTGACAAAAATATATTTTTATTTCATATATTTTCATCACATCTCATTAAAAATCCCTAGCATTAATTAAGTACTACTCACTGCTCATCGTTAAAAATACCTCACAGATGTTTAGATACAAAACATGCAACCTTCTGTAGAGTATGTGTATTATTTGAACAAGCAAGGAGAGTAAGTTACAGGACACAAGACAAATGAAAACCATCACTTCAGCTAAACACCTGCCTTAATTTGGGAAATAGATGGAACACAACTGGATTAAATAGTTTGGCTCATTTTCAGAAATAATTTTACTTACAAAATACTTTGACTTCACTGGTGGGTTTTGCTGTACACTGCTAGTGAAAATCAGAATCAAGAAGAATACATGTACCAGTATAGGTTGGGGACTGGCCTGTTGGAGAGCAGTGTAGCTGAGAGGGACCTGGAGATCCTAGTGGACAGCAGGATGACCATGAGCGAGCAGTGTGCTCTTGTGGCCAAGGCCAGTGGCATCCTGGGGTGTATTAGAAGGGAGGTAGCTAGTAGGTCAAGAGAGGTCCTCCTCTCCCTCTACTCTGCCCTGGTGAGACCTCACCTGGAGTATTGTGTCCAGTTCTGGGCCCTTCAGTTTAAGAAGGACATAGAACTCCTTGAAAGAGTCCAGCACAGGGCCACCAGGATGATGGAGTGGAACATCTTCCTTATGAGGACAGGCTGAGGGAGCTGGGTCTCTTTAGCTTGAAGAAGAAGAGACTGAGGGATGATCTCATTAATGTTTATAAATATGTAAAGGGCACGTGTCAGGAGGATGAAGCCAGGTTCTACTCAGTGATGGACAGTGATAGGACAAGGGTCAGTGGGTCCAAGCTGGAACAAAGGAAGTTCCAAGGGAATGTAAAAAAACATTTTCCCTGTGAGGGTGACGGAGCACTGGGACAGGCTGCCCAGAGAGGTTGTGGAGTTTCCTTCTCTGGAGACATTCAAGACCAGTCTCGACATATTCCTGTGTGATTTAATCTAGGTGATCCTGCTTGGGCACTGGAGTTGGACTAGATGATCTTTCAAGGTCCCTTCCAACTCATAACAAAAAAAAAACCAAACAAAAAAACCCTAGATGCATGAACTAAACTGCAACCAGTCATTTTAGTAAAAAGCAAACATCATTTATATATACATGTATAATGTTCGTAGAAAAAAAATCCTTAAATAAAAATGAGGTTTCAAAAAATTTGTACACCAGTTTGGAAACCATGCTAAGGTATCTTAGGTGCTTAAAAACCTGAACAGATTGTGGAGCCTGAAATCCTACATTGTATATCTTTCTTTAATGTGTCAGCAGAAATTTCAATTTCAAAGGAGCCAAGCACCCACAGCTTCCCCAGCCTGCAGGTGGAACTGGAGGGTTCAAAACCTCAGAAACATTGGTCCTTGCTGGTCCCTGTGTGACCAGAACTGGACAGTAGCCTTGCTGCCTCCAGTAGCCCTGCTCAAAGCCATGCTGTAAGTCGAGGGAAAGAGCCATTCACTTACGTATTCGTGGGAGCAGACCCCTAACAGTAACCAAAGCACATCATTACTTTAGAGGCCCAGCAGAACACGTAGATGACTTCCTGGGAATTAAAGACCTTCAGCAGGAACCTGTATTTAGCATCATGGAAATATGTAGGGCAGAAAGAACTGTACGTCAGTAGTCCAACATCCTGCTCAAGGCAGGGCTGACCCCCAGGTCAGATCAAGCACCGACAGATTCCCCATCTGAAGACCCTTGCACAAGTAACCCTCCCTGACAGCAGCATCGCTTCTTGGTTTCATCGTGCACTGTTTGTAGATATTACAGAAGTGGCTCTACAAATCAGAATCTGAGGATTATGGGTAAAAGGACAAGTGTTTTTCAAGTGTCATCACACAAAAAATGTGTTAAAACAAATGGAGCATCTGGTGAAACATTTTGTAGGAGGGAATGGAGGGAGTTAGCTTTTTTTCTAGTTGACTAAAGAACAAAGAGCAGCCTCACATAATTAAGAAATATTAATTAAATTAGATTCTTAATATAAGCTTACTCTTTAGGGGTAAGTTCTAAATGCTTACAGTTGAAAAGCAGTCACTGACATACTTAGTGATTATTTTCATATGGATAGTATAATACTACTATTTACCTATTTGATTCCAAACAGGGGCTAATTCTTGGATGATTTAGATTCTCAGTGCAACAGCCCGCTGCTTTGCTGTATCAATTTGTAGGTGTTAGAGGTCTGCTGTGTCGCC
This sequence comes from Heliornis fulica, assembly GCA_013399135.1. Lineage (NCBI taxonomy): Eukaryota > Metazoa > Chordata > Aves > Gruiformes > Heliornithidae > Heliornis > Heliornis fulica. The sequence continues at coordinate 286,242 of VXBZ01002541.1, read as the reverse complement.
CTTCATATCTGCTCCTACATTTGTACTCTGCAGTATTAATGCCAGTTTATTCAGTTGAAGAACTAATTTTTTCCTAGTGAACTGCAAAGTTTAGGTAGTTCCAGGAACTGGTGCCAAACATGTTGTTCAAATAGGCTATGTCATCATATTTTTATCAAGAGAAGGCTTTGTGCTGAGGATGACTTTTTGGGGGAGTTAACCATTAGGCTGAAATTATTTGCCATTTCCAAGGGAAGAATACACAGAGTAGGTGGGATGCTAGTGACTAAACTAATAATCTTTCTCTCTCTCTAGGCTTGGCATTTTCCCATTTAAACAAAATGAAGAATTCAAAATCCTCTGGAAAATTCTATTGAGCTACAATTGCCATTTAAAGATACTAACAAGCTTTTTAGGTAAGTAGAACAGGATCACTAGGCTTCTGGCAGCTTATTTCTCTTGCACTGCTTGTGCTGTCTCATAGCTGCTTTAAAACGGACTTAGTAAATCCATCTGCCCTGTGACCTTAGGTACTAATTTATCAGATTAGGCAGGTAGAAAACTGTCTAAATTGACTCATAATGAGCTCAATGCAATAAAATGTTCAACCACTGCTTAGACTGCATTGTTTTCATTGGTACATAGAATCAAAACATCAAATTATTCTAAAACTTAAAGTTTACTAAAAATTAATTTACTTTAAGGTTAATTTTAATTTAGACTCCTAGTTGTCTTAGGCCTTCCAGCTTCATCTTTTGCTTTTTGCTGTATTTTCAGCTTGCATTGAAACACTGCAGAGAAGGCTTTTGTTTAAAACTATGAAATGGTAAAGACTTTTAATTGTTGCTTTTAGATTTTTATTTTATATAGATTTCTGCCCTTTGTGCATAATGCAGTACTGCTGCAAATCAATCGTAAATGCAGAGTCAAAGACTATCTCAGGTAGCCCTCGACTATACCAGCAGTGTTACAGCTGTGAGATAAATATCTACTTTTAGCTACTTAATGAGATCCCAGAGCAGCTGGATCCCTGTCCTCTTTCATCATCTGTACTTCTGGCAATCCCTCTTCTTCTGTTTGTTCCACTGCTAGCTAAAATTACCAATAAATAATAAAATGGAATTGGAGGGAAATGTTCAGTAAAGGTAGCATAGTGCTTGTAGTTCAACAGGTAACTACAAGCTAGGAAACCAGCCTAGAACCACAAGCTTTAAAAAGAAAGAAAAACCACAACTGGGTAGAGTTATACGTAGAATTGTCACAGAGCTACTGCAAACCTTTCTAGCTCTGCTTTGAGAGAAACTTTGTTTTCTACATGACATAGTGGTATCCATGTGGCTGCAAAACCGTCATCCAAGTAACAGTCTACTGGGAGATAGTAGCTCTGTCCTTTAACTATTTGTTGGAAGTTAGAAAAACATAAGGAAGAAATTATTTCCTGAATTTTGGACTACTGAAGAGCAACTGTATGTTAAACTAATTTGTGATGAACGCTTCAAAAGCACTGTTTAATGCACACAGAATTTCTAATAAACATTGGACCTGCTGTGGATCTGTAGAACAGTGGTTAAATTCATACATGATAAAACTTATCTGTTAAAAAATGGCAGAGTAGGTAAAGAGGAAATGTTAAGAAAATTAAGTAGCTCTATGGCATCCAGTCCTTTTAGGCATTTTATTGTGTGCTTTTTGCTAAGGAGCAAAATGGTCAAGCTCTGCAACAGAGGAACTGTTTGAGTGAAGAACCGAAAAGGTCAAAGGAACTTCATGTAAGTGGCTGGATAACACGCGGCTGTAACTCTCTCATATTCCTGTGATAGGACTAGGTCTAAGAAATACTCCAGAGTGGAAAGAAAACTGAGGAAGTAGGTGTATTTTTATGTATTTTTTCCTAATTAACAAACTACCAAAATGAGGAGTAAAAGTGTTTACAAATTGCTGTGGTTTATTTTTTAAATAAGCAAAGAATACAAGGATAGGGAGTAACTGGTGTTTTGTTGTGCACTTGCTTAAGCAGTTCTGATGTATGAACCTTGTTTCACAAAGAAACAGAAAATCTATGCCTAGGAAATGTGTCTGAGAAAGGAGTAGGGCGTCACTGTGGAAGATGGTGGGCCCACAGGCACGATGGCTCTCATGGCCAACCCCAGCTCGGAAGTACATGGGGGTTTCCTACCTCAGACAGAAAGAAATTCAATACAGTGCTTCACACCAGGTACGAAGTCTTTAACTTTACGTGGCAGTTGCAGGAAAAGAATTATTTTTTGTTTGAAATGTGCTTGTTTTAAGGAGTTACAAGCATTAATTACGTTGTACAGAGGAAATGGACTGAGCACTCTGAGGCCAGCAACAGCCACCCAGTTCTGGGTAGTCGTTAGCGGAGCAGTTTCTGCAGTGTGGCAGAAAAACACCTAACCTGGGACAGAGTTGCCTGGCAAAGTAAACGAGAAACTCACCTTTCTTAGTTGAACTGAGCATTTTTAATTCTTAAAGATACACTAGTAGGAAGAAAAATTAAAATAACCCAGCAAACTGTATTTTCTATTCTGTAAAATAGAAATGTATCACCAGAAGCTAGGAATATATTTGCCAGCTAGTACTAAAATATACAAGCAATCTTGGTCCTTACATTCCACTTTTACTAGTACTTCTAGCACTCTGTTTCATTCCCAGAAACTAGCTTTATCACTGACAGATTTCACAATGTCTACTTGTGACTCTCCTCATTTGTAATTTTATTACTACTATAAAAAAATACTTGTAATGGTGTCATTGGAATATTTATTTAAACGTGAAAGAAACACCACTCAGATCAGTTTATGCTGCCACCCAAGCAATTAGATGAGAAAGGATTACATTGCTAATTGTATCTCTGAGTTGATATTCTTAGAGCATCTGGCCCTGATGACCGTCTCACTTATTTCATCTTACACATGCAGCTCCATGTATGCTTCACACAAACTACCAATGAAAACAAGAGATGGAAAAAAAAAGGCTTTCAAGCAATACATAATTGCAAATACTTGCAATAATTTTGCAAATATTCTTTTGGGGATTAATTACTCCACAGATGTGGTGCTTAGTTTCAGCAATGGAGGTGCAGGCCTCCTGAAAACACGGCTCTAAGGAAAGCAAAGCAAGGGAGCTGTGCTAAGGGAAAATGCTTAACAGTAGGCTACTAGATTCTCTTTGTTTATCTACTCAGGAGCATAGGTGCGGCTGGCAAAAGCAGTAGGAGTTACATCTAAAAATCACTATCCCGTGTGCGAAGAACATGATTTATGCACATCTGCCTTTACAGACCGAGCTGTGTTTCTCGAGGACAAGTAAGTGATTTCTAGAGATAGGGTACGACTGCTACCAGCTACCGAAGTGCTTCTGCGCAAGGGAAGCCTCTCCCGTGGCAGATATCGCCCCCAGAACCCGCGCTCTCCCGCTCCTCTCATAGGATTACCAGGCAAACGGCTGACCCTACAGCCCGGCCGCCGGGCCTTACTCGGACAGCCGCCGGTGCCGGGCAGGTCAGCCCGGAGGGAGCGGGGAAGCTCCCCCCGCGTCGGCAGGCAGGAAGGCTTGGGGCGCTCAAGGGGTGTCCTGTGGGTCCCTAATTGGGGGCCTCTACGCTGGGTGTCAGCGAGGCAGCGAAGGAGAACCGCTGCCGAAAGGAGTGGATTTAAAGCCCTTCTTTTGCCCGTGCTGAGCACACTGCAGGCGGTTACCGCAGCCGGGGCAGGAAGAGGCAGCCCCGCGCGGGCGAGGCCGGTGGCCGAGGATCTCCGGCGGGCAACGGGCAGGGAGCCCTCGGGGGACGGGGGAAATGGCGGCCGCCGCGCAGAGGGGCCGTAACGGGCGTGGAGCGCTGCCATGGCGACGGGGGCGGGCCCCGGGGGACTGCGGGAGCGGCCCGATCGTGATGTGCAGGGGGAAAAGGGGGTGAGCGGGGCGCGGGGCCGTGCTCCCCGCGGGCGGACACCGCTGCGAGGAGGGCGCCGGACCCACCTGGCTCCCGCCGCCTCAAGCCGCAGCTCCCCCGCCCGACATGGGGAAAGGCGGTGACGGCGGAGGGCGCATGCGCCACTGTGAAGGAACGGGCTGACGGGAGGCCGGCGGGGTCGGGCCATAAGGGCTTCTCCCCGCCGCGCCAGAGCCCGCTGCTGGAGCTGGCCGCGTGCTTCCCCGGCAGCCTCGTCCTCAGAGCGGCTCCAGAGGCGCGGTGGGGGGAGGCGGTGTGATGCAAAGCCGGGTGGAGCGAGTACGGGCCTTCTCTCACAGAGAGATGCCGGAGGAAGGATTTGCCCCCTCCCGAAGGCTGCGGCGTGACGCCTACGTTGTTCGAGTACCGTTAGCGCTGTGCTTAGGGGTCGGTTCCTCTTCAGCCGCGCGCGGCAGCCTAACCCCGGCCTCCCTGTGCCTCCGTGCACCGCGAAGGGCCCAGAACAATAGCGAAGGAAGTTGCTGACACGGTGTGATGGCTCTAACATCACCGTGATGACGTTATGCATTGATTCTCCTCACCAGGTAAAGTTTGGGGGCTGAACTGGGCCGTGTTAGCAAGGTGACCCAGTGAGGTCAGTCGTGGCTACAGGCAGTGGGTGGCTGTCACTGGCCAAAGGGCCTCGCTCTGCTTCAGCCCACTGCGCTGCTGGCTGTGTTACAGCATTACAGTCTGGTCTGGGTTTGAAGGGACCCCAAGGATCATCGAGTTCCAACCCCTCCTGCCACAGGCAGGGACACTAACCTCCAGGCCTGGATCTAGACAGGGTTACCCAGGGCTCCATCCACCCTGGCCTTGAACAACGCCTCCAGGGTTGGGGCATCCACCACCCCTATGGGCAGCCTGTTCCAGCACCTCACCACTCTCTCTATGAAGAACTTCGCCTCATCATGTGTAGACTACGACGAGATGCCAGAAAGACATCATTAAGGTTTTGAGAGGCTTAGCTAAAGGGGGATTTTAGCATTTCTAAGAGATAAAAGATACTTGGGTCTTGGACACAAAGTAGGTTTGTAATGGTTTATTTTAATACTAAGAGTTGAATACACAGTTCCTGATTAAAGGAGTAATAAGAGCTCTAAACCTGCACGGCACATTAGTGTGCTAGGCTGAAACATCTGTCTGACGGGTAATTAGGGTATTTGTGGAGTGAATGTCCTTGTAACGTGCTCGTGAAGTTAAGTCGTGGTTTTCAAAGTACTTGCAGAATTTTGACAGTATTATGTGTCTGTCTCATTAGTCACATTAGTACGTTAGCTCATGGAATTAGAGTCTCTAGTACATCATCTAAATTGTATAAACACCAGCAATGGTTGTGTATTTTTAACTTGCATTTTTAAAGATAGATTCAGGAACTTGGTGGAAATGCCAAAGAGATCTCTATTGCTCCTTCTCTTTCTACTAAACTAAAGGAGCTGTTGACATAGGAGAGGCAGGGCTTGCTTCTCAAAACATCAGTCCTGTGAGTACCAAGTGTCTTAAACATGTCTTGGTTTTTGACAGCATTTGCATACCACGTTTCCCACCATAACTCTGATTTCTAAACAATCAAAAGACTGCCTGTGTGACTCTTAGCTCCATCTCCTTCTGAAAGACTAAAATGTGGTTTCCTTTCCTGTGTCGTACCTGTCAGAAACTGTTGCTAAAGTTTACAAGTTTCATTTTGTAAATTAACTATGGGGCACACATTTAGTGTTCAGCCCAGCTGAGTGTGATTTGCGCCTTTGCCATCAATTATAATTTTCATGTGTTTAGGGTTTTGCTGGCTCAGGGCTGGAATGCCAAGCATGGCAGTAAGAATGCCATGTGAAATCTGTTCCCAAATTCCATGTTTATCATTACGTAATTGCATGAATAAACAAACTTCCTGCATGCTTCAGAAAGAATTTATGAAGTTCATAAAATTCATGGAAGAAAACATGAAGTTTTCTTTGGTTTGTTCTGAAGATGCGACCCCAGAGGCATATCACACTACTTGAAAATAAATGCATCACACTACTTGAAAATAAATGCGGCTTTAACCCTTCATGCCCTTGGTCTGGCTTGGGATGCAGCTGCACAAACACTTGTGCTGGTTTGGTCGTGCAGAGTGGGGCAAGTCTGAGGCAGGAGCGCTCAGAAATGTTGTATTTTGAAAGAGGTGGGGATTTTGGTTCAGAGAATGGACCAGAACCAGCATAAAACTCACCGAGGTTGAATATGAGGTCGCAGGCTCACAGAGCCAGGAAAAGGTTGTTTTGCTTGGTCAGAGCAACTCAATAAAATATAAGAGCTGAAACGGAAAAGAAAACTTTCTTCTCTTCCAGGAAGAAGTGTAAATTCAGGTGCTGATCCTAGGAACACGATGAGATTCTGTAACAGTAGGGCCAAGCTCTAAGCTGATGCAAACAGAGTAACCAGCGAGCTTGAACCCACCTATCCCAGCCCTGAGCTTTGCTGTTTGGGTCTTGCAAATTTTACCTGACTGAACTTATTTTAGATCAGCACATGCCACCTTGTGGCAAATTAACATGATGCAGCTGCTCTTTTTCCAACTCTGTAAAACACTGTTTTTCTTTATAAGGGTTCCACCCTCTTTTTATACTCCTTGGATTGCTGTGGGGGCAAGATGGATTTCATCTCAGTTGTTCCCACACAGCGTGGTGGTACATTGCACCGGGATGTTAGGCCAACACAAAGTGTGATTTTCAGCAAGGTGTTCTGGGCACTTTCTGGTTCAAAGCTAGCAACTAGCTGAAGAATAACTGTGAAGTTGGCATTGTAAAGAAGATGGAACGTTTGACTTTAGCCCTTCACCTTAATTTCTGTATCCAATTTTTTGCAGTCCATACCTCTCTTGCATGAGCACTGGATTTGAATACCTTTTTTCCTCTTTTTGTTTCCTGACATCCCACTTGCTCACTGGGGATAGCAGTGTTCTTTTCCAGCGTAAACACAGCCTTTACAAAAATTATGTTGGTTTTCACTACAAGCCTTTCATTTGCACTGTTTACGCAGGCACGTCACGCATGGTACAAGATCTGTCTTGTTTGGGATGAACATTAGCCTGATGGGAAGAGAACAAAGGACTCCAAGGAATAATCAGCAGATGTAGTGAAACAACGCCAATAGCAAGAGAGAATAGTTGGCGAGACTGCTCCTAGGGTTAGAAAAGTCCTCAGTGGAATGCGGTAATGCCATCCTTGTGATTTTGGAGAGTTGATTTTAAGTACAAGCAAGATCGTTATGCAGATTCACCAGAGGCCGTGGATCTTCTGGATATGGTTTGAGTATTTTGCTGGAACTCATTCACCTTTATAACTTTCCACCTTTTCTTGTAAAGAAGAATGATGCCTCCTGCCACAGGTTTTCCAAGATGTTTTTCCTGGGCAGCTTGTTGGGGACACCTCCTGCTCATCACTCCTCTCTGGCATACCTCAGCATGAGGATGGAAACCCCTCACTGACAGCTGGGTTTCACTGCAGAGCAGGACAAGTGCAGCAGATATAGTTGGGCTTCCCGCCACACCCATTTCATGTCCTTTTATTTGATTTCCTGTGGATTTGGTTCCTATTTCTAAAAAAGATGCAAGTGCTTCTCTGCCATGTTACCAGCCTTCTCCCTGTTCTGTACAGGCTTCTCACTCTCACTGCCTTTTTTTCTTTTTTCTTTTTTTTTTTGGAATTGGCTTTTTTAAGTAGACTTTCTATTGAATTTCTTCTTTTTTCTTTACGAGCTTCATATTTGTTATCTTCAAGACCTTAAAACTCTGCTTTGGCCTTTATAGTTCTGATAGCCTTGTACGTCCAGTGAGGAGTTGTTCAAAGCAAATTAGTTGTCACAAAAAGGCAGATGTCTCTGTAGTTTACCTTACCTACACTTATCATTAACAGGATTTTTAAAATAATAATTTTACCTCAGCAGAGAGCGAATAATCACCCCCATTTTAAAAAATCACTGGTAAACTAATGGAAAATGGTGTGAATGTCCTGGGCTTTGAGCAGATATACTTGAAAATAATGGTTAAGAAATTTGATAGCCAGTCTACAGCTTTGCTTATGGTGAACTCTTTCCCTAGACTGGGGTAGGGAATACAGGGACTTTGAGATCCTTTCCTCCCCTCTCATGTGGTGTGTGTTCTCCCTCCAGAAAGATGTTAAAAGAAATACTTTACAGGAGGTGAAGGTGTAACCTGCTGCATTTATTTCAGCATTCATGCGTGAGTAACCATTGGATTTCTAAAACAAATGCTTACGTATTTTTCATTTTATAAGACCTGTAATGGTTGAAGTTAGGCACAGCTCTATAGCTGCAAATTAATATGAGCCACAATGGAGGAGAATACATTTTAATAGGATAACATAGCAGCTGGGAGTTTGCAAGGGAGCTAGTTTAAACCATACCCTCTTACCGTTCTGCCTGGAGCACTAGTAAGAAATATCCTAAGTTAGATGTAGTTCATACTGGTTGTACTTCTATTGCTATTTTTTTTTATGGATAAAGCTTATCAATCTACCACCATCCTCCCCCATCATAAGTATTCAGTTTGAGGGGATTTTCAGAGACTTCTTTATTAGGTTGGATTTGTGTTTCTGACCTGTAGGTAATATGCCAGATCCCGTGCGATGCTTAATGAAAGTTCAAAATCAAATCTGTACAAAATTTGATCAATACTTAAACTCAGATGCTGCTGAGGGCCACAGGGTGCATTAAAGTGGGTAATTTGCTGCCATAGTGGTATTATCTGTATCTCAGATTAGAAATTATTATTGACTGAATATTCATTTTTTTTCCATCAGATAATAACATATTGGCAGAATGGGATGACTGCTTCCTGAGAGCGATGCTGAAAGAGGAGGGATTGAAGCAGCAGGTGAAGGGTTTTGGGTTAGGTTGAGGGTTATTCTTTTTTTTTTCAGTTGGGAAAGAAAGAACAAGAACTAATAAGATGAATTATATTTTAACAAAACTTGTGGAGTGGCCAAGAAGCAGAACCAGGCAGTGAGCCAGTGTGAATCTTTTGTTTGCCAGAATAGAACAACCTGCCACAAGACTGCTGTAGGAATCAAACAAAAAGCATAGATCCAGAAGACTGCACTGAAGAAATGAAGTCAAATGGTTTCTGACCATTAAGTCACTGAAGAAGACTCAGAAAGACCTCAGGATGATGTCTTGACAAATTCAACTTTGACAAAGAGAATTGCACGTTTGTAGGAATTTGTTGGTATGCCTGCAGCTGGGTGTCCCAAGGGAAGGGAATGGTTCCCAAAAGGTATGGAATTATTGATAGAGACCTGTATTGCAAGCTCTCTAAAAAGCAGGGTCATTCTGACTGCTGCTGCCTGGCAGTTTGCATTGCATGTGTAGTTAGTTTTACTAAGTCCCATCCAAGTCCCTGAACAAACCCATCTTTACATGAGGAAATCAAATGTTTGTGGAGGGGTTACTTAACCAGGGTCTTCATCCCTCTTACATGGTGCCCTGTGAAGGAACAGGTGTAAAACCTGGTGTGGTCTAGAACAGTGCCACCAGTACTGTCGTCAGATCTTAAAGCCTGTCTTGCATTCAGCTATGCTGGTTTCCAGAAGGGCGTTGTACAAGTCGCCATCAAATAGACATACTATAGTTCTGCCTTTCTTGACATAATAGTGGGACAACATGGAGGGATTTTGAGCTCTGTGCCGCTTAAAGGTTTTGGGGTTTGGGTTTTTTGGTTTGGGGTGGTTTTTTTTTTTAGGTAGGGAGTCAGTTTGCTTTAAGCTTATAGCAGCCACTGGGTGCTGCAAGAGTTTTTCTGGCCCTAGACTAGGATTGTGCATTGCATGATAACCAGATCAACAGAGCATCAGGTCGTGCCTGAATGCAGGACATTCAGAAAGGTATATTTGAAATATATCTTCACCCTTCAAAGGGAAAGCAAGTGCATTTATCAGAAGTCAGTACATATTGAGAGTAGACTGCTCAGATTTTAAAACAAGTTTGTTTTGGCTGTGGTCTTGTCTACCATCCATGAACATTTGTGCCAGTAAAAACAGATTTGGAAGCTGTCTGTCCTGAGTTTAAATTGACAAGCATGTGGATTCCTGATGGAATGACACAGGCACTTGTTTCCTTGGGGATGTAAGCAATGCCACGTGGTGGATCTGTTTTGTCACAGCTAACTGTTCAGCAAGTAGCTTTTCTAGATCCATGGAGTTGAGATTTTTTTCATTTTAATAAAAAATAGGGTGCTTTAAAATTATAATTGAACTCAAGGAAACAGCATTTGATTCAAGGATATTATGGAAGCAATAAAAAAAGTTGAAAGAAAAAATCAGCCGTTTCCTGGAGATTATTTGCTCAGCTCTACTATTAATATTGTTTTGTTTGCCAGACTATGATCAAAAACATTTGGCAGGCAAGGCTTAGTCAGGAAAGTGAGCCAGTAAAGTTGAGCTGTCATCTAAGTACGTACAGAAAAACTGTTCCCTTGGCATGGAAAACAGTCTGTTTACAGAAATAATAAACATGCCCTCTGAAATTATGTTCTTTCTCTCTAAAATCATGGAAGGTCACAAGACTTTGACCCTACAGAAGGAGTGTAACACTTTATGAGACTTCTGTCAAAGTACATGATAAAAAATAAATACACTGTAATAAAGAAGTGTCAGTCTGATGGCTCAAATGTGCCTTCCTAACGTATCCCATCTCCTTTGAGATGTGGTATGTGTACTGCCATGCAAAGGAAGCCCATCTGGAGGGGATATCAAATCAATCCATTTTCTTGACGCATCAGTTGATGTAATTAACTTTTGTTTCATCTCCCAAATAAACCTTGTAAACAATAAAATGTGTCAAAGTAAAATAAAATTTATTGAAAAGTGTAATTTGCAGAAGTCCTTATGGTGATTCAGCTGCTGGATAGAGCCCCAGATGCTGCATGTACATGAGGAATAAGAGACTCATCTGGCCAAGACTACTTGTTTTTTCTGAGCCTTGGCGATAGATGAGTGAGCTGTAAGCAAGGGTGAAGGCGGTGGCTGGGCTACCTCAGCAGCTGCCGCAGCCGGAGAAGGAGCATGTCCACCATCACTGCCAGCATACCCGGAGGGTGGTAGTCTCACCTTCTGTTAGTGCTTTGGGATATCCAGATTTACTCTCTTTGGGTTCCTCCTTCCTCCCCACCCTAAAGCTGTTTGTTTAATTGTGCTGTGTAAACTCCAGGCATAGGAGTGAGAAATATCACTTGCTCTTGAGAGCCCAAGCTAAACAATGCAGCTTTCTGCTATCATTTAAACTTCCTCAGTGTAGACGCTCAGCCAGCTGTTACTAGTGCCCTTTGTTGCAAAGTGGTGATGGACAGCAAGGTTCTGGCTATGATGGCCATCAACTAAAATAGTTGTATATGGCATCAGGTAGTAGTTACGTAGGAGAGCTCACATGAGGCAACCACGAGGCTTTTCACTTGGTAAGTATTACTTTTCATCTAAGTGCTGCCTGCCAGTAAGTCTGTTTCTAAACTTAGTAGTACCATAGCATCCCCAACTGGGACCTGCTTTCACAAAAGGCTGTTGCCACGAAGGGCAAGAGATGGCAGGGTTCACGAAAGACAGTATTTGAGCTGCAGGAGGACAGTTTATTTGAGTTCCATATTGCACATGAGAATTTCCATTGACTACACAGGGAACCAAGGAAAATCATCTTTAGTAGGTTAATCTCAGCTAATAGATCCCTTCTACCCTAACTACTTTAACAACTATTTCCTCACATCCTTCCCAGCTGCCTCACATGTTGCCTGCTGCTTATGCAGGCACAGCAAAGGAGCTTTGAACTCGCAGTTCTGGCACAGTAGCAGTAACTGTACTTACCTGCAATAGCATGGAGGTCAGCGTGGGGAGAAAAGCAGGGAGATCATTACGCCTAGGCCTGCTCTCAGCTCCATGCTGGCACAAGTCTGTTGGCATCTTATATTTTTTTATAAACTATTTGGGCTATAGATGTGATTTTTCACCCCTCTAGCCTCATATGGTATTCATTCAGATGTTTTATATGTTATACATGCATAAGAACTAGAAGGGATTTCCTTAAACAACAAACATTGAGGATAAAAAGGTTGGTGTTTATAAAAATGTCAAGCTCAAAGGCTCTTCTAGAACTTGTTAGAGGATTGCTATCATTCAAGAGGTCCTCCAGAGAGAAAAGCTAACCCTGAGTTTCCACTCGTGAGTTACTGCTCTGATCCCTTGGCGGAGCATCAGCAGCCTGATGAAGCGTGCCGAAAGGAGACAGGAGAGATTTGAATGTGGCTAAAAGATCAGAGAGGGCTGTAGGATGAGTCAGTTCTACAGCACGTAGCCCTTGCTCACTCCCGTGTTTGGTGTGTGCTTTGAGCTTGCTGTGAAGCAGCTCCGGGTCCTGTTGGCATTCAAGCAGTGGTTTGTTGCTGTGAGGTGCTGGAAAGCGAATGTCTGTGTCGCAGCTGCCTGTTGCCCTTCTGCAGGCAGGCTGGCAGAGTCGCAAAGGAGGAATCGTTAAAGATGTAGGGCTGGTTTAGGTCTCTGCCACTTGTGTTGCAGGAATGCGGCGCTCCTTCAAAGTCTGCTACAACCCCAGGGGTGACTGACCAGCTTCTTCCCTTGTAATCAAACAAAACAGCAGCAGCTGGCGCAGCTGGAGTGTACGGTGTAGCTTGAGGAGAGAGGAGGTTGGGGAGATGCTCCCGTGTACTCCTCTGTATCCTTTACTCTGCGTGACTGAAACATCCTCTCTCAGCCGGAGCAGACCCAGGCAGGTGTTTTGTTGCTGAGAGGGGGGGTGTGCACGTATTTACGCACTGTTTTGCAAAGGCTGTTGATGATCTACAGGAGACAGTGTCTGAACTGTTGGATGTGCAGGTGTATTGGTATTGCCATTTACACACAAAAGCTTCTCAAAAACAGTGATTCTTGTTATTTACTGTCATTGCTAAAATCACAGGTTTGGTGTCTTTGTGTTGCCGTTCACTGGATGATGTAAAGGAGAACTTTCTGAATCAAAATCTTGTGATCCTAATGACTTTCTCAAAAAAATTTTATTTGGCAAGTGAAGGGAATAAACATGATCTGCAGCTGATTTCTCTGAAGGAGCTAAGGGCCAAATGATCTTCTTAGTGTGCGGGCTTGCATTAATAGATAAATCTGTCTTTAATATTAAAGTGTTTGCCTTTTTTTTCCTGTTTCCTGATCAGCAGTGATGTGCATGCATGAGCTCTTGGGAGGCTTTAGGCTGATGTGGCTCCTGGTGTACCCAATCTGTAAAAAAACAGCTGTAAAACGGAGACAGAAGGGCCTGTCCCCACCTCCAAGTGCCCTGCCGTGTGACTTTGAGGTCCAACCACTGCCTGATGACATTCCCATACCTACCTTATTGGCAATGTCATCTTGCTGTGTGTTTGCTCTTTAATGAATGTCCCTGTTACAATATTTAGTAGCTAAAGGCTAAGTTATTCCTTGCTTCTCTGTACTGACATTCTTACTATTTTACAGTCTCGGGGGTGGGGGGTGGTGTTTGTGTTTTCATTGCAGCCTGAGCACTTATTCTCGGCTTGTATTTAACGTGCAGTTAATAAAGCGGCGCCCAAACATCTCCCTGGCTCCGTGGCCGTGGGGGCGAGGATGGGGTGGGAGAAGGGACTCCCCCACGCACCGCGTACAAACCTTCAGTTGCGCTCGAAGCCTGCCGACCCCCCATGGGTTCAGGAACCGGCCGGTCCCGGTGCCGGCAGAGGGCACCCGCACCCCGGGATGCTGCCGAGGGTCCCTCCGCCTCCCTCCGCGCCTGCCCCTTCCCAGAGCGGCAGCTCGCAGCGAGGGGGAGGCAGGAAGGGTCGGAGCGCTGGGGAATCAGCTGCAGTCTGGGGCGCGGACATAACCCGCAGCGGGTGCTTGGAATTTCGTGATAGAGTCCAGAAATTTGCAAGGGTCATAATAAACGTAGGGAAAAAAAATAGTTTAAAACTTCTTGAGCAGTCACAGCCTTATAGGGGTTTGAAATGTAGTTCTGGGTATGGTAAATAGAAATTTGCTGTATCAGATGTAAATCAGTTCTTGTTTTGCTTGAAATAGATAGCAAATCTCCTTCTGGTGACTTCAGTGCGGGCAAGGATGTCCCACCTTGATAGAATACAGCACCCGGGGCCTTAAATCCTTCAGGGAATCCTGGTCCAATTGCACAAGGAGAGTAAGACCTGAAGTTCAGTCCAGGTTTTCCTGAGAAAGATCTGCCAGGTCAGACTAGAAATCAGAAACCTTTACGCTTTCTTTAACGTTGCAAAAAACATTGCTCTCTCTTAAGGTTAATTTTAGAAATCCCTAAAGCTCTTGTAACCATCTCTCAGAAGGGAGAGGAAATCTGTTACTGCGATATTGTAGGTTCATTATGACTTCTGGGTTGATAGTAAAGCCTGTATGTGCCTAGGCTATACCTGAGAGTCATTCATCTCTTCATACAGATAGTTCCCGTTGTGTGGGGAACAATGAAGGAATTAATCTCTTTAAAATCTCACCCCTTCAAGAGGAATTTTCTGTATACAGATTGGCCTCTATTAGCATTGCTTCTTACAAAGTATTTCATTAAAATATGACCTTTCTAATTCCCAGCTTCTTTCTAAATTAGAGTGGTCCATGAACAGTAGTAAGGAAAAACATGCTTATTCCAACTGAAGTGGGATCTAGGAGGAGGAAGTTGACAGTTTACCCTTTCCCTCTCTGTCCCTCACCTAAGTGAGTATATGGGATGGGGTTTCTGTGGATAGAAGTCTTGCAGTGTGGTGGGTTTATTAGTGTCCAAAGACAGAAACATGAGCCAGGGAGGATCTGCAGGATCTAAGCTGGAACAGACAGAGCTGGGAGAAAAAGCACATCACAGAACATTAGGAGTTGGAAGGGACCTCGAAAAATCTAGTCCAAACCCCCTGCCTGAGCAGGATCACCTAGATTAAATCTCATATACAAGGCTATAACAATGGCTGTTTAAAGGTGAATAAACAACAGATTCATAGAATTCCTGAGGCTGCAAGGCACCTCTCTAGATCATCTAGTCCAACTCTCCTTCAAGTCCTCAGGAACCTCCTTTGATTCTCATGACATTTTCAGAGAAAATTGAGGATGACTTAGCAACAACATCCACCAGCTTCTTCAGCCCTCGTCATGGATCATGGATGCATCCTCAAACATGACCTGCCCAAGTCCTCTGCTGAAGTTAATGGTGAGAAAACTAAGTTTGGTTTTGCTTGCACATCCTCTGTGATTGGGGCAGGTTTCAGAGAAGGACATGCTGACCCTTGGCATGAGGAGTCATACAGAGAATCTTCACATGGGTTGGCTTATAGCATCAGTGGGTGATTTTAGGCCAGGACACTAGAACTCCTTGAAGTTTAGGAGATCCCTGTGATCGAAATGGCATAAAGACCACTGCATGAGCCCCTGTACGTACACCTGTGAGCCAGTGCCACCAGCTTCCTGCCATCTCATGAAAATCCAGTTCCCTTAAGCCCAGATCCCGCTGCCATCAAACTGAGCACACAACTGCTGCCCATGTCGGCTGGTTCAAAACCAAACCTTGGTTTCAGCTTGGTTTCAGTTTGGTTAAATTTAGCACATCATCATGAAGCACCCAGGTTTTGTCTCAGGCCAAGGCTCTTTGCTCACATGAAGAGAAGAGCAAATCCCCTGCATCCTTCACACGTGGCCTGAGCACAGGTACTGCTGTTAAATACATTAACCTTGTCTGCTGATTTACGAACAAGACTCCCACAACAAATTATGTTTTTAAGGATTCCTTGAATCTCAGGCAAACTATGGAAATTAAACAGATAAAGACTCTTAGGAACGCAAACAGCATACAGAAATCCTAATCCACGTGGCACAATTTTATTTTTAAAAAAAATATTCCAGCCTGTAGTGGTAAAGCATACTCAATTTCTCAGTGTCTGATGTATGGGAACCCATATATCTTTAATTGCCTTCTGCTATTAATGCTCCTGGCAGCAGGTAACACTGGCTGATTTCCCTCAGTCCTTTGGAGTTGATGTTTCCATGATGGCAGGTTTCAGCCACCCAGATCATGTAGCCTGTCAGGTAAAATATCTGCAGCAGTCTGCATTGCAGAGGGAAACTTCTAAAAATAGGAGCCATTTAGGAGATGTCAGACACCTGGTTGTTCATTTTTAGAACATTTTTTAAAGTATTTTTATTTTGTTTTTCTTTTTGGTGAGCCCAGGCTGCAGACCCTTCTCCTGTGCCAGGGCCATTAACTTCTGGGGGAAAGAGAAGATATTCTATTCCTAATCCCTGTTGTAGGGCACTTTAGTGGTTTTCTACCTGTATTTGAAAAACAAGATACACAAATCAAAAGAGCACTTAAGAATAAAACAGCAGAAAGGACCCCTTCATCATTTAATTGTCTTATATTGATTGGCATTTAACAAAAGCTATTTTATTTTATTTTATTTAATTAGCTCTTTGACTTGGGGGGTGGGGTTAACTAGCTGTAGTGGTCCTTGTGAGGGACTGGGAAATCAACTTTAATATTATTTTAATATGTATAAAACATCTTGTTATTTTAAAAATAAAATGTTTCAATTAGTCATTATCATGTTAAATGACTTAAACATCTCCCTGCTGATCTGTAAACCCAAACCATCCAGATCTGACGTAGCACTCGAGAACCAGGAACTGGAGGCTAACCATAAAAACAAAGAATGTAGGGATTTTATTCTGTTTCTTCACTTCACTTTTACAAAGTGAAGGCCCCAGCTCTGCACAGATGTAGTCATTAACTTAATTTTATGAACTATAAACAGACCCATTCCAATCATCCGAGTGTGCACACAGCAAATAATCCAAGCCCACGTTTGAGTGTTTACAGCACAGGGGCTAATATGATATCATTAAGGGCATCCTTAATTTTCTGGCAGATGCAAGGGTTGCTTGAATTTCAACTAGTACCGGGGTGATAAGGACAATTAATTCTTTTCCATCTGAAATCCGTTCAGCATCTAGAAACAGCCGTAGGTGCTGATTCAGATTGAGTGACGTGGTCTAACTTACCCTCTTACATATCTCCTGGGTGCCATTTGCAAAGCCCACCTGTCACCTGCGTTTTCACCTGCACAGCTCCGCATCCATAACTCCGGTTGTAGCCGTGCTGTGCAAGATCAGCTTTGGTATCAAACTCTGGATCGGGGCGAGGGGCTGCTTCTGCCGACCGCAGTCTGTGGCCTGTGCACACCATCACACTGCTTACTGACAGCAGCTCTGGGTGGACAAAGTGGTTACGTAAGGTGTCCATAAGGGAAAGTGTAACTGCACTCATCTCTTAGCTGGGACGCTGATTTTCTGGGGGCTGCAGCCACCGTGTTTTTGGTAGTGCCTGGTGAAGGAGCACCTCAGCCTACAGGTCAGCGGGGAGGCTGTCGCTGCCCAGCCTGAAATCTAATCACATCTGTGGCTAGTTAGTGGTTAGTATTTCCAGGTGATGCATCACTTGTCTGTGAACTGGGAAAGAATAAAATAATGAATAAAACGTGGAAATAAAGATAGAGAGACTTACCACCTTTCACAGTGTGTGAAATCCCCTCCCCCTCACTGTGGGATTTTTGATGTTCTGCACAATAAGAGGATGCCGGGGCAAGGTGTTACAGTGGAATGGGTGAGTACGAGGTGACAAGAGTGTGCTGGCCCCAACGTCGCTCGTCTGAGGAGCTGCTGACCTGGTCATCTCCTGGGTATATATTAAACGCGTTCAGACAACAGCGGGTTTAGGGGCGGTTTCCTCGTGTTGTAAAGCTCTGGAAGCAGCGGGGGTCCCCGAGTTTGCGAGAGCCGCCGGAGTGTGCGGTGCGGGGAGATGCGCCTCGTCCCACGGGAGCGGGGGGGGCCGGGGCGCCGATTCCTCTTTGCATTCTCTAAACGTGGCTTTGGAAGGTAATTACGTCGCCGAGGTGTCTGATGAAGCCAGGTGTTTGCAGAAAACCATTTCGAGACGGATACGTGTGTAAATGCTGATGAAACTTTACTCAGCCATTAAACATAATATATTACTCAGGACTGAGCTATTCCCTCGGCTCTAACGCTCCTTCCCAATTAGCCTGTGATGTCACGTTTTCCACTCTCCCCGTACCACTTTGTGGATTTCCTGAATATTAAGTGCCACGAAAAGCGATCGAGCCGGGGGAGACTGTGACTAATTCCCCTTCTCGGACACCCAGCAACCGTGGGAAGGGGCAGGGGCCGCGGGGGGTGGTGGTCCCGCCACGGCACGGGGGTCACCCCACTCCCCTGCGGCTGGGGACGGCGGCGGGCAGAGCCGGACACCCCCCACCCGGGACGGGCTCCGGGAACCGGGTGTCGTCCACCCCACCCCCGGCTGCCTCCGCAGTAGGAACGATTTTATCCGACTCTTTAAAAAGGTGATGTTGGAAAAATCCAAGGAAAGGGTTCGGGGTTTAAAAACTATCGAGAGCTTTGATTTAGGAAAAAAAAACAAAAAGCAAACAAACAAAAAAACTCCAACAAACCCCAAACCAACATCCCACTGATTACTTAATCTAAAGATGCCTGGGAGGTGGGGAGCACCGCCGCTCCCCCCGTTCCGGGCACCGGGGACCCCCCTTGCTCCTGGGGCTTCGATTTGACAGCTCGGGCCGTGCGGGGAGAGAGCCCTGCGGAGTCCCAGCCGGTAAACGGGAGCTGTGCGGGGCTCAGCGCCTTCGGCTCTCAGGTTTTCCATCGCACCGGACAGGCTCGGGGGCGGGGGTGGGGAGGAGTGTTGACTCCCTTTTTTGTGTTTAAAAAACAAGCAAACAAACAAAAATCTGTTTTGCCGATCGGGAGGTTTGCCGGGGGATCCAGGAAACAAAGAGTCTTAATGTCGTTGTTTTTTTTTCGTGTGACAATTTGTAGAACTCCGAGAACCGAAGGTTCGGTAACGCGCAAAATTCGGCAAAACCCTTATTCCCGTCATAACGGTAATTAATCAGCGAAGCAAAAGTACTCCTACCCCAGGGGAGATTTTTAAATTGCCGGGTGAACTCGTTTCCTTCTTCATAGCAAAAAAAAAAAGCATAAGAGCTGAACGGCGTCGCCCGATCAGGACTGAGAGATCTATTACATACCCGAAGTGCAAAACTAAGCGAAGAGATGCGTGCCACGTTTTAGATAAAATAAAGATTAGAAGAGCCTCGGGACGGGGTAGATGTGTCGGTAATTCCCGGAATTAGTTGCATATAATTGTATAAAATCGGTTTATAATAGGTATCTCTAGAAGTAGCCCGAGTTTCTAACAGTTATCTAAAGTTTGTCCCTGGTGCGAGCAACAACAACAAAAAACAAACCCAAAACCCACTCATTAAATGAGGAGCGTTTTTGCAGAGAAAGATAACTTTCCCTTCTTGTAGCTGGGGAAAAAAAAAAAAAAAAAGGTGTCTCAAATTTGGGGCCCGCAGCTTGTTCATCCAGTTCCTCCTTAAGAGCCCCCACGTATTGTCCACTCTGAAATGATGCTATTTGTAAAGGAGCGGTTACACGTATCACTCACGACTGTATCCACTGGACAGACTGATGCAAAATAAGAGTGTGGGTTTAGGTGCTCGGTAAGGGCACGGGAAACGAGACGATTGCAGGCACCGCAAGAGTCACAATTAAATATGTATCTATTTATTTTAACTGCCGTGCTTGTAGCAGTAGGATTTGCGTTGCAACGATTTTGGATTATTGACTGTGAGCGCAGCTGGATGGTGAAGTTCATCCTTCCTTTCTTACAGCACAGCATCAATAGGAGTGGTGTTTTGGTTTACTTTGGGTTTTAAATTTTTTTTTTAATGACCTTGGGGGCTGTGGGCCTGCTCCAAGGATGGGTTTCTGATGTGTGATCCTGCCTCGCTGCGGCTGCTCACACAAGCAGCCTCGGGGCAGATTTTTCACAAGGTATATAAAACCTTAAATTATCAAAGGTAATTCCGGATGCTGGCAAATGATACCGTGTCTGTGCTGTACTGAACCTGCCCTCCTCGGAGATGGGAGTAGTGGGGCTAAATATTTTAAATTAATTTATAATAGAGGAAGAAAAGGGAAAAAAAAAAGAGAGAAAGTCGAGGTATGTGTTTTGAGGGATGAAGTTGGAAAATTATTTTGTGAATACTGTTTGTTAGTGAGTATACTAGTCTCAGAGGTGAGGTTGTTTAAACAACCCGACGTGAATTTGTCTACTCGCTTGAATGCGGCCCAAACTCTTCTCACTTTGCTCATATTTCTTTATTCTTGTTATTTGTTACGATCGCTCCAAATGCGTCCTTTGCCTCGGCACCCTGTCATGAAAATACCTTGGGATCTAAAAGATGGACAAAACATAGGCGGACAAAAAGCCACGTAAGGGAACTGGGAGGGGTTTTGTCCCGATTTTTTGGTCCCCCTCAACCTCGGGCAGGTCTCCCCGGAGCGCTGGGCAGGTGTGCACAGGGACGCTGCTACTCGGGGTGGGAGGAACCGGGAGACCCCGGGGCCAGGCAGCATCTCCGTGGGCTCAGCGCTGGCCGGTCCCTGCCGCTGCCCCACTCCCGTGTTTCACACTGAGGGTGATGTTTGAAGGACTGAGGGCCCTCGAACAGAAATCGGGGCAGCACAGGGCCGGGGAGCCGTGATGCGGTGGTTTCCAGCTCCTTAGTGTTTCCCAGGGCAGGGGCGTGATTTTGAACTGAAGATACGCGGAGGAAACAGAAAAACCCGCGCGGCTCTGCTGCGTGCGAGTGGCAGTGGCCATATGGAACAGGTTACCGGGGAAGGCAGTGGAAGTGCAGAGCGTAAATTAATTCAAGAAACACCTCGTGTTTTTGGGTTTTTTTTGGTCGAATGCGACGGTTGAGCGGTACGGTGCAGCGATGGGGCGGCGGGACTCGAATAACGCTAACGAGAGCAGGCGGCTCGGCCTCGTGTCCGCGATAGCCCCGTGACTGCCTCCACGTATCGCTTCCGTCACAACGGAATTAAAAATACCGGCCCGGCTGTTCCGGTCCTCCGAGGGTCCCAGCAGCCCGGACCTGTGCATCTTCCTCCGGGTGCAAAGGCCACTCGCGAGGTTGGGCGCTGGCCGTGGGTTCTCCCACGCGTGTTGCAGAGCCCGGCGGGAAGCGCTGGAGCCGGGGCTAGCGAGGGGGGAACCCGGGGCTGGGACAGCGGGGACAGCCGGCCACACTCCCGGTCCCCTACGCCGCTTGCGCGGCGGCTGGGACACGTCTCCCCGTGGGAAGAAGTCATCCACCAGTGACCCCCGTGGCGGTCCCGTCCTGCCTCGATGCTCGCTGTGCGGGGCCAGACGAGATCCCGCCGGCGGCCCCGTACGCCACCGCGCATCTTCCGCAGGCCCCTCGCCAGCCCCGAGAAAACGTGCCGAAATCCCCCCTTTGTTCCCTCCCCCCCCACACATCGATAGGCGGGGGCTGAGCTCCCCGTTACCCCGGGATGATG
Organism: Heliornis fulica; assembly: GCA_013399135.1. Lineage (NCBI taxonomy): Eukaryota > Metazoa > Chordata > Aves > Gruiformes > Heliornithidae > Heliornis > Heliornis fulica. Next base: position 264,810 of record VXBZ01002541.1, on the reverse strand, counting down.
AGCCCAACTCCCGCGTCTCTGCGTGGGACAGCTCCGCGGGATCCTTCCCGTGGAAAATCAGCAACGCGCCGTCCCGCGTCCCACGGTCGCTCGGGCTCTCTCCATGCCGGGGTCACTCCTCCGGCCGGGCTGCCGGGGCTGCCACAAACTGACCTCCCCGGTAATCCGTCGGTGCCAACTTTTCTGACGGGGATGATGGGCGCTGCGGCTCCGGCGCGTACATCTTGCACGAAGTCCATCAGTAATGAGTGGAAATCGCTGATTAATTATCTGCTGTCTTGCGTGACACGAGCTAAAGGGGAATTAAACGAATCCCGTTGTACTGAGCAAAATATTCGTGAAAAGAGTATAAAAGTCACGAGAAACGCGACGCTTCGTGCTGTGGCGTGCTTTGTTTTGGTTTTTTCTTTTCCCGTTTCCTGGCCAGCTCGGGTTAGGTCTTTACAGCGGTTTGGCCGAGGCCTGGAGGGAACCCGGAGCTGAGGGTGTAGGACCGGGGCCCCCTCGACGGGCAGCGCCGAGCCCAGACCGGCAGCGCGCCCCCCGCCGGCCCGCAGCTCTCCCCGGCCCCCTCCCCGGGGCTGTCCCGAAGGCTCCGAGAGGCTGGCGGGGCCCCGGGACGGTGGGTTTTTCCTACCGGGGAAGGGGGGTGATGGGTGGGGGGCCGGGAAGTGCGAGTCCATGGCAGGGGCTGTGGGGCTGGTCCCCCGCCAGAGCGGGTAGCCCGGGCACGTGACGGGACGGTCCCCGGGAGTGTGAGGGGGGGAAAGGGGGCTTCGTGCCCCCTCCAGTGCGCCCCAGAGCCGAGGCTCCCCCGCCAGCCCCAGGGACGGGATGGGGGTGAGGACGGGGATGGGGACAGGGATGGGGGAGAGGACGGGGATGGGGCCAAGGCGGCGCTCCGAAGGGGCCCACTCGTGTTTGGGTGCCTGCTCTCCCGCAGCGGGCAGAAGGGCTAATTTGCTTTATATG
>VXBZ01002541.1:76980-259277 GCA_013399135.1 Heliornis fulica | reverse complement strand
TTGGTTTTTGAGGTGTTTTTTTTTTTAGGTTGTTTTTTGTTTGGGTTTTTTTTTGGGGGGGTGGGTGGAGGGAGAGTTGGTTGTTTATTTGCTTTCCTCGAGTCCCTGCTGTATATTTTCCATCGAGATATCAAATTATAGAGCACCCAGCGAGACGTGCAATTACCAGCGCAAAACCAGCCGCACCGCAGGAAAGGGCGAAGGGGAGCGAGGTCAGAGGCAGCGCGGGCGCGTTACTTGCGCAGCTGCAAGCGGAACAGCATCCTGGGACCTGAGTCGAGGCTCCGCTGCGGGGGCGGTAATTAGGNGCGGGAGGCACGGCCCGGGGCTCTCCGGGGCTCTTCGTGAACCTCTGCGACCTCGCACGAAATTGTGTCGCTTTGGTTTTTGAGGTGTTTNCTCCCAATTAAAGGTGGTAATTAGCAGCAGTACTAATTTCTTCTCATTCCTGGGCGTTCTCCTGGCGGTAGCGGCAGCCTCCGGGGGTGTCGGGGAGCGGGTCTATCTTTCACCCGCCGGAGCCCCGCAGCGAAGCCGGCTTTCGGTAACGCCACCGTCGCTCTTTAATGGTGCGTAAACTGCGCTGACAACATTTACGGGCTTTAGTTAAGCATAGTCCTGAGCCCGCCGCCGGCGAAGCCTTCAGTGGTACCTGATAAAGTTCCCCCCGCCCCGTTTGGTATCACTCCAGGGCGTCCGGGCTCGCCGCAGGGATGGTGGAGGTGAGTGGAGGGCTCCCCGCTGCCCTGGCGCGGCTCGGAGGGTGCTCGGGGCTGGTTTCTCCATCCCAGGTTAAATAAATTCCCGGGATGAGCGATGGAGTGAGCGTTTGTAAGCATAGGATACGGCCGTTAAGAAGTAAACGGGAAGCAAGCGTGTATTGTTACAACGAAACGACATGTACATTTAACTAAACAATTTGTTTGAGATGTTTTATTTAACCTGGGGACAAGGATTAACGTGGGGAGGCGGCGGTGCCGCGGGTGGAGTCCGGGCGGGCTGCGTGTCCCTCGGCGCGGGCAGGTCGCGGTGGGTGTTTGAGTCCGTCACTCCTTTATTCCACCTCCTGTCTGTTTCCGAGCCTGAAAGCGGCAGCCGTTTATAATTAACAGGCAGATTCGCTGGTTCATTAACCGAAGTTAACAGAATGACGGGCTGCGTCCATCACGAGTGTTCAGCAGAGGTTTGGAAATAGCCGGGCTGCAGTTACCGCGCGTGGGGTGTTGTGGTAATGTTTTCTTTTCACGTGTAAGCGGTGGGCAAGTGATTATTTTTCAAGGACCTTAAAGGCATTAAATAAAGCCGGTTTATTGTATTTATTGTTTTTCTCTTGGCGAGGAGGGCTCTAGGCGGGCTCGGCCCGGCGCGTTTTCTGCCGCGCAGCGAGGACCGGCTTCGCCCGGGGCGGTGCGGGCTGGGGCTGCCCGGGGCTGGGTGCGGAGCGTTCCCCGGCTGCCCCCGTTCGCTCACGGCACCTCGCACCGACCCGCCTCGGTTCCCGGGATTGCGCTCCGGACTGCGCACCCGTGCAGGGGTGTTGCGTATCGGCCCCTTCGCGCTTCCCCGCAGGACTTGTTAATTATCTCTTCTCTCCCTCTCTCTCCGCTGGCCCCACGGCAGAAAGTGCCCCGACGGGCGCTCCAGTCCCGTTCGGGCCGCTCAGCGCTCCCCTCCAGCCGAATAAAACCAGGTGGGAGACGGCTGTCGGTCCGTCAGCCAGGCTCGGAGCCGGCGGCAGCAGCGCAGGGACCCCGCTGCCCCCGGGATGCGCTCCCGCGGTGTCAGCGCCCAGGCTGGAAGCGTGTTGGGGCTGCGTAAACACCCACCCGCGACGCCGGCGTTAACGCGCTTCGTGTCCGCAGCCGCTCGCCTGGGGACAGGTTTGAGTAGCAGCGACTCGAATGACGAGGTTTGGCTTTGGGAGGCGCTGTTTACAGCACGGGGGAGCCCTCCCGGCTCTATCCCTGGTGCGAATAGCCCCCAAAGTCCTCCCAACGAGACGAGAAATCCGTTAGAAGTCACTGACAATATACCTGACAAGTGGGTTTATTTCCTTGTAAAATATATGTGTGGGGCTTTTTTGTTATTGATGTAAGGTGGAAACTCATTAGAAGAGAATGATAATATTTTTTGTTACAGTTTAATTTCCCCGTGTCTCAGGGTAGGCTGGCTGGTGTGACATTGCGTGTCGGTGACAGCGTAGGGTGCAGAGGGATCCTTCTGCATGAGCAGCGACAAGTGCCACCAGCTTAGTGACAGCCCCTCCCAACGCCTTTGGACAATATCTGAGTGTGTTAACAAACAGGGCTTCAGGGCTCGTCTCAACCAGCACCAGTACCCTTTGCTGGCTGGTGAGCTGCCACGAGTAAATTCCAACAGGCCTCAGCAGCACATGGGTTTGGTGCTGGTGGTTGATATTTGTTAGTGCAATTTAATTACATTTTTCTAATTACCTTTCTCATTTCTAATGAAACAGTCTGGATGCAGGTAGGCTGCAATGGGTGATACCAATGTTCACTTCAGTAGAGCTGTGCCAGCCTGTGTGGTCAGAGATATCTGATGGGAGCTCTGGAGAAGATACAGGTGACTTTGTTCAATTCTGTGATTTCTCCTCCAAGCTCTCTGCAGCGATGATCTTTCTGTGCAGGACCCCAAAGCATGGCTGCCAGAGGAGCGGTCCCCCCTGACCCCAGGGGCTGTCTGTCAGTGCTGTACAGTTCTGGGGCCAGTAAAGTGTACATGTAGCTCATATACCTGATGTTTATCCTCTTTTCTGGATATAAATAAGCTGTACTGGTATAATACATTTATTCTGGCAGAAGTGTATCTGTGCTGGGTAGCTTTACCAGTTTAATTACACCAGTATAGGTAAAACAGCTTGTGTTTTCTCTGTAAATAAAGTAAAGGCTATAGATTGAAAGCTGGAAAAGCAGCTCTGAAAGTGGGTTCTTCCCATGTTTGAATGCTAATCAGGTCACAGTTAATCGGCAAACGTTATGACGGTTTTCTTAACAAAAATCCATTTAGGTGAGTTTCCAATTCAAACATCCTAAATTCCCTTTTTATGAAGCATTTCAGGGAAACGTGAGAGAGGTTCTGCTTTTTCATCAATGTCAATTTAAAAATAGCTTCGTGGAGCCAGAGGATTTTAAAATTAATGACACTGAGTTTATTCTGAGGTAAAAGAACAGGAGTTCTCGCTCCACTGGGAGCGGAGTGGACACTGTGTCGGTGCTTGTAAGGGGCTGTCCTACTGCTGGGGTCAACTGCTGTGTCCTGATTCTTGGCTCTGCACCTGCAAGGCAAGTGGAGGTCTACTGTGCCCTGCTGAAAGCAAAAATTGGTCCTTGTGGGCATCTCCCACCAAAAAATCCCAAAGCATGGTCTTGATGCTGCCCCTTCCCCTACAGGGAGAAAAGGGTGGTGGTGGAGGAAGGATATGGAAAGAATGGAGGGGGGTGTGGGGTTGGATGGGGGAGTGTGGAGAGATGGAGTGGGATGTGGGAGGATGCAGAGGGGTGTGGTGAGAGGATGCAGGAGGATGGAAGTGGGGAAGTGCAAGAGGAGGCAAGGGCTTGTGGGGGAGTGCAAGATAGATGAGGGATGACTAGTGAGGGTTTGTGGTTGGGAGGATGCATTGGTATGTGCAGGGATGCTGGGGGGAATGCAGAGAGGATGGGTGTGGGTTGTGGGAGTATGTGAGGATGTGTGGGGTTGATGGGGGGGAAGATGCAGGGGATGTGTGTGAGGAGGTGGGGGAAGAGTAGGGATATGGATAGGGTGGAGGAGTTGGTGGGATGCAGGGCTATGAGGGGACATGGGGAGAGAGTGAGATGTGGAAGGATGTGAAGGTGTGTGTGTGAGGATGTGGTTGGTTTTGAAGGGACATGGGAAGGATGGAGTGAGATGAGGGAGGATGCAAGGATGTGTGCAGGGGGATATGGAGTGGATGAGGGAATAGAGGAGGGTGTTTGGGGGGCTGGGGTGGTGCAAGTGTGATGATATGGAGATAATGGCTGGGGAAGCTGGATGGGGACATGGAGGGAGTGAGGAGTGGGATGTAGGAGGTTGCTAAAGGCAGCTTTGGCTGCTGATGAAATTCACCACTTAGCACCATGTGTGGGTGTCAAGCTGAAGCTGGGATGGATTAGGACCTGGTGAGAAAAATGTTAACGTTTATCTGGGACACTTTAGCACCATTATGAATAAAAATAAAGGTATGAACAGGACCTATTGAGTTGAGTCAAATGCTCTAAGAATCATGATATGTGAAGTACTGTTATTAGCTGTTTGTCTTAAACCAAAATGTTGGATTGAGGTCATTTATACATTTGGTTGTTTCAACTGACTTGTAGATAAAAATCTAAACACAGAGGTCTGATTCCATCAAATTTGGCTAATATGTAAATTAAGTTCAGGGCTAGCATGGCTCTTGATAATATCATCTCTGCTTGGCTAAACTTTTCCATGAAATCTTTAGGAAATCGGCCAGAATCAAGACTCTGAGATGTGGATGGTCACCTCTAATGAAATTGATGATAAGTGTTGGGTCAGTAGGCAGCAGTTTTTGTAGCATACTTTAAAAGTTGATGTTCTTACCCAGGCAGCTCTGTGCTGATGGGGGAAAAAATAAATCAGTGTTTCATACTGTTTCATCAGTTTACAAACAGAGTCCATTAAAACATGATTATGTATAGAAACAGGTTCTTCCTCTGTAAGATCCTCAAATCCATTGTTTATGCTATACCTATATTAACAAACCACAAAATAAGCTTGTGGCATTTCTAAAACTTTTTTTTTTTTTAAGGATGGGAATGTGGAAGTTTTCCAAAATTGCAAAGGCATACCAAGTGAATGAATGAATGAAAGAAGATTGATTTGTGTCTAGTGTCTGAGCATTTTTTCCCCCTGATAGTTAATTTAGTGAGTGTTAGGCAATGTGCATTCACTCTCTGGATGAATACTGGAGATAGTGGATTATATTTAAGTGGAGGGTGCCCCTCAAGGAGGAAACCATGGAGTTAAAGAGATTACCTGCTGAGTTCAAGTACAGGTATACCTAAAACACAATGTCGTTTTCATTCATACTCAGATGTTACTCAGACATGACTTGAGGGTAAAAAAATCCATCAATTTGTGACAACTGTTTCCAGCCTGTTATTCCTGAACTGTGAACTTGACAACGTGCTTGTGCAGCATCCCTGGACCTTAGTGATGTTCCACAAGGATAAAGAAATTAAAGGGCAAACAGAGCGCTGAAGAGAATAGGCAGCTATGCTAGAAGTTATCCACGTGAAAGCTGTGTATCTTAGGAACTCTGATGTCCTTCTGAAAATGTTCTATTTCCACCACTAGGAGAAGAGACTCCTACATGCTACACCAGGTAATCTCATGTGAATTTTACTGCAACAGTTCTTCAACTCCCAGACTTGGTGTAGTGTGAATATTATCTCAGGGAAATGTTCTGGGTATAAGTCTATGCGTGGCAGAAGACTGTGGCAAAATGTGAACCTGACTTTGGCAAAAAAGGTAATTCCAAAATATGGTTATCAATTTTATTTGTTTTCAATGAAGGAAGGTCTGTGAGGGAGAAGCTGGCTGTTCAGTTGGAGCTAGCCAGCTTTTTCAGTCTCCAACTACGAGGTCTTGGAGGGATGCAACACAACCAATGTTGTGAGGATACTTTAAAGTAGTTATAAAGATTAAACACAAGCATTTAAGAATGTCACATAAATGCCAAATAATTTAAAATTATGTACTTGTATAATTAGCTGAAGTCTGGAAGTGAATAACATCTTGTCTAAATTAAAATACTTTTTAGAGACATTTAAAGAAAAGAATCGTTTGCGCATCTTGTCTTCCTCGTAAAAGTGAGAGCCGGCTTGCTGAGTATTTCTGTTTCTTAACCAGAAAGTCTCACAGGGCCCGTTCAATCAATGCAAACATGTGAATTCTTGTACCAGTCCCAGCAGACATTCAGAGCCTCCTCATCCTCACCCTTTGAGGCTTATTACTGCCATAGGTGAGGTTTGAAGGCCACTGTAAGGGTTGGATTTTTTAAAAATTCTGTGGTGTGCCGTGAAATTTCCATGTTAACGAGTGTGGAAGTGTTTCATGTTCAGACTTTGTGCTGTTAATTGTACAGGTCACAGAGTACTGCTTGTTCCCTGGCTGGCTGGCGTTTCTCACCGGATAAGTGCTAGTGCACACACTGTGCGTGCAGTAACTGAACATATCATGGCAAGCTCAGCGGTTAGTTGAAATTAAAATTCCATATTCACTAGTATTTGTACTAGTAAAGTACAAGTGCTCAAATATTTGCAGAAAGCAAATGCAAAGCAGCTGTAAATATGGCTGAATTTGCTTCTGAATTTTAATGAATATTTGCAGATTTTTGGCCAAGCTGTAATGTGTGTGTGTACAGGACGGGAGGCTTGTAAATGCCAGTGCTTTACACTTACCAGTGTGTAAACTGCAGCTAAGCCCACCGGATTTAGCTTTTATATCCTATTTTAAAGGGAAAAATACAGACTTTTTTGGAAAAAAAAACCCTAAACCCTTCAAAAAACAACACAGAACATCAGAAGATTTAGATATACACATAAATTAGTGGTCTGTAGCCTTCACTGGCTTGTGGGAAGAAAGTAAGTAGCGTGTAGTTAACTCTTTCTTTTCTAGACAGCACAAGCAATGGCTGAAGGCTGAAGATGGTGGCCAGGATGAGCTCTGCGAGTCAAGATCTCTCCCCTTGGTCCCAAAGATCTCATTCTCTGTGTGGGGGTTAAGGAATTTGCCGTGGTTTTCACAAAAAAAGTCATTCATAGCCAAAGTTTGTTGTTCAGTGTGAAAACAGTCTCCGTGTGAGCAGGGCTCAGGAAAGTGTTGGGTTTCAAAGGGATGCTTTTAAAATCCAAAAAGCTCATGAAGACAAGCGCTCTCAGGTGATGCGCTTCAGGGACAGCATTGGTCTGCCACCTTTCTGCTCCATTAATACAGATAATTTCCAGTTAGTTTTGTTGCTGTCTTTCCCTTGTAACAGGAAATATCTGGAAAAAAATTCATAGGTTTTTCTATGAGGGTCTTGTGCCTGGATTCCTAATGCTTCAAATTCATTAAAAGAGTGGCTGCTGTAATTCCTGCTCTAGATTTCCAGAATTTTCACCGTGCTCACAGTGGAAATACAGCCTGAGGGGCACAGGAGCTGCAGACCCACTCTGAGTGCCCATTGTATGAGTTGTCTTGTTGAGCTTTTTGGGTGTCCAGAAACGCTGCTCAGATGGCCAAAAGAAGCTACAGATGCAGTGTAAGACTGATGGTCTGCTGCCAAAAGCTGTAGTCTTGGCAAGTGTGTTTGTGGCATTTGCATGGTCAGAAAGTCGTACAGATGGTCTCCTGTGCAGACTCTCCTCGACAAGGGGGATGTTTTTTGTTTTCCAGGCCTTTGAACACATAGGAGACATTGGCTTGTTTCCTTGCTTCGTGCAATCGTGCAAGCAGAGTTTTATATGTACCTAGTATTGAAATTGCCGTGCTTTCCTTCTACCTGTTGGTCTTTATTCTCCCAGCAGAGCCCTTTTTACTGTGCTGTATGATACAGTTTGAATGGGTTGAAATGATGCTTAACTCAGGCTGTCTTGAAGGTAAGGAAGAGATCCTTGTGGTTTGTTGTGAGCCTCTTCTAGCCTCCAGCATATAAACCACAGGATGCTCAGAAACATCTACCAGCGATAGGGTGGTGACGGGGGTGGGGGCAATAAATCTGGATCATCCTGAACTCTCTAAAGCAATCCTAGTGTATTTTTAGGGTATATTTATCCTGTGTTAGTACTTGCTCCAGTCATAGACCAGCATCCATTTCAAGAGTATTGCAATGTCGCATGGATATGGTGATCCCTCTTGTGTTGTGATCCCTGTTTCTTATGAACAGATTTATAAAAGCAGATGACATCCCAGCAGAACCTTTTGTAACCATGTCTGTTGGTTGGGCCTGGAAAAAGAGGACCTGGAAGAGAAGGTAGTTCTTTGTAACTGAAGCTTTTTGTTCTGTATGTTCCCTTACAGTGTTGTCTCTCATATGAGACACACTCCAGAGGAGATGTTATCCCTATGTGAATTTGGAATAGTCATGTTTGGGCTGGTTAAGAAAATATTACTTTTAACCAGAGAGCCTGTAATTGTGGCACACAATTGTGTTCTCTGCCCTACTAAAATGAAAAGCCCACCCTGTTTTCTTAGGCTTGGGCATATGTGCTCTACAAGAATTCTCATCTTTGACCTTACATTTATATATCTTACATTTACATCTCACATTTTCCAGGTGCATTTTCCCTGATGATATTTTTAGTGTATTCATGGAAAATGTGTCCTCAGCTGCATTCAAGGCAAAGTGTAATTGCTAGAGCCAAAGACTAGAAATGGAGCTGCTGTACCTGGGAGATGCAAATTCCCTTTCCAAGAAAGGGCTGTAGGTTTAATCCTGGATCCTTGTATTATCCACTGATTTAATGAAGGAAAATGAGTGTCAGAAGTAATGATGCATCAAGAATAATGTGAATAAAGGTTTCACCCTGTTCAGTCCTATGCAGAAGTAATTTTTCCATACATGGCCCAAGTTCTTGATCTGGGTCTGTCAGAATGTTATTTGTTATGTTCTGATCCCTCTGTTTTCAGTTGTGCTGTGCCCTTAAGGGTTGATATGCAATGATGAACCACCACCTGAGCAATTAGAAGATAGGCAATGCAATAACTCCAGGGTCTTTACACTCCTTTCTTCACTTCAATCCTTAATGATCTCAGCAGGCACTGAAGTGACCAGGTTTTGGTATCTCCACCATCACCACATCTCTGCAAAGAACAGTATTTACCCATAGAGAAGGGTGGCAATGAGAATAGCAAATTTCCTGAGACTGTGAGGATCGTGAGACTGGCTCAGCTTTAACTACAACCTATATTTGATACTGTAACCCTAGAGAAATGCATAAAGAGGTAAGCAAATAGTGATGCGCCTCTGCTTTGTGGTTGCACTTGACCATGACTTGTTGCTCAAAGACTTCCAGAGGCAGAAGTGGGGGTGTGTGATAGCCTTTAGTAGGCATTTATAAATGCATTTGTTGTTTTCAGCCAAGTTGTCTGGCAACAAGTTCCACTACCTGTAATAGGTGAATAACTACTTCCCTTTTGCCTTTTTAACTTGTCAAGTGAAGTTATCAGGTGGTAGCTTAGGTGGCATGTTTTCACAAAGATAATGGCCTCTCTTTTTTTTTTTTCCACAAGCCACTCTTTGCTTTATGGAGCACTCTTGTTTCTCTCAGCTGCCTTCTGCTTCCCTGCCCCCCAGTTGTGCCTGCTGAGCTATACTGAAGTTTGTCACAATCTTTGGTCTCAAATGTGGTGGGTTTAATCTCTAACTGAAGAGCATCAGTGATTGTGTAGGCACATTTGGTGCTTTTTGGAGCAAGAACTGCTGGTGTGGACTGTTCTGGCTTGGGCTTCTCCATGTATTTTTATCAAGAGCTTTTTCAGAGTTCTGGTTGTAAACCCATCCCCGTCCCTGGTATCTTAAATCCCTCGTATCAGGGGTTTTGGAGTGAGACCCAGTCCTTGTGCTAGACTAATCCCTGCTCGTGTAATCAGGTTGCCCTCTAATGGTTAGCTGTGATTCGGAGCGCTCTCAGGCTTGCTGATGGTGGGAGGAATTTTTGCTTTGATTCCCGTGGAAGAGACCAGAATGTTTTACTCTGCGACACTGGTTCACGTGCTGACTGGGTGACAGATCTGTGCGTTATGGGGGACAGGGTTGGAAGACTCTTTGTAGGTTGTGGTTGCAAACCTGTTCGTTAAGAAAACTGGTTTTGATTTCTTTTAATTAAGTCTACATTTAAAGAGCTGGAATTCATTGACATCAAGGTTAGCTATTGAAAAGTTTGAATAAAAAGTTTGAGCTGAAACCGGCTAGAGTAAGAACTCTTTTCTGTGTCTGATGTTTATCCGTCCTTGTAGATTCCCAATGAGTTCAGAGATGTTCCCTAAAGTCAAATGGCACACAAAAACCCCCTACCCAACAAGCAACCCACAGAAGGGAGAAAAGGGTGGAGAAGTTTCTTGCATAGGCAAATATGAGAAAATCTCCCTGCAAATTATGTTTTTATCTTAACCCTAGGTAATATGGCGCTTTGAAAGGGTGGAGAGGAAGATCAAAGATTTTAGGAAAGTAGAATATTTTTCTTGTTGACTGTTTGGACTGACACTGGTTTGAGTAGCAGTGGAGTCCTGGGACCTGTAGTAATCTGTGCTTTCTGAGAACACATTCTGACTGCATTCAGGTTATATGCTCACTTGATATTTCTCGGCAGCTGTAGCTGAGGATTGGTTCCAGCTGACATTTGCATAGAGATATGACTTGGCGGCTTATGCCAGGAATGCATGAACAGATAATACAGCTGAATATTTGGAAATAACTAAAAAGAAAGTTCATGTATATAAAAGAATACTAGGAAGATCTCTAAATAATAGTAGCAAAGCCTTAACCAAATTGTCAGGCTTACAATATGAAGCTGATGTCTTCTGCACGTGTTAATGAAACTCAAGTACTTCTTTTTTGATAAGAAAAGCAACACTTGAAGACCAGTGACACTGAACTGTTCATCAGGTAATGTACCAGCATCCTTGAAGTTAATTCCAGTTTTGTCACAGGGTTTAGTGAAGCTAAGATTTTACTTACCAGATCTTAATGTGAAAATCTCAGCCCTTATCCAAAGTAAATGTAGTTTCTTTTCAAAGTATGAAGACAATCAAAGTTCTTGGAACAAGAACTGAAGAAATCGTATACAAGGACAGTTTTACTTTTCCTTACTTGTATATTATGCATGCTTTTCCCCTGTTTCCCCACTTTCTCCATGTGCACTCAGGTACACAGACACAAAATGGTTTTCTTGCAGCAGCAAGGGTAATGTAAGAATGTCAACCAAGTACATCAAAACCTCATTTAATTGAACTAAAAAACCAGTTTTTAATTAGAAGCTTAAATCAAGGTGGAAACAGTGGAGCTGCCCCAGTAGACTGGGAAGGAAATGAAAGATGTTCTATTCAGCAACAAGTGGATATTTATTTGCACTTGATAAGAACACCTTTCTGTCTGGTCATGTATGGTGCAAGACTTCTCAGAATTACATCGATGAATGTCTGAATATTTATACATTGCCCAAGATGTCTTATTCTCCTGGTAACACTTTGCCTGCCAGATATGAAGTTGCTTGGAGACTATTTCTGTAGCAGATGAGGCATTGAGCCTGTTTGAACAAGCATACTTCCTGTCCTTAGTAAGCCACACTACCTCAGCAGATACTTGGAAAAGATGAAGCTATCTTCCTTTGTATTAGAAAGAGGAAAGACACCTGGTTTTCTATTGCTCTTCACATGTCTTGTTTAATTCCTAATACAGGAGTGGCCAAAAATCAAAGTTTACTTAATTACTGCAGTTGCTAAACCTGGAGCAGTTCCTGCTTTGCACCTGAAGATTTTAGTCTGGGGTAACCTCTTGAAGGAGGTATGGCTAAAATTTAACCCCACAAGATAGAATTACACAGTAGCTGAAGTGGCCACCACATATCTTCAAATTGCAAGGGGAAAGCTGGGAAGTATAACAGGGTCTAGCAATGCCACCACAGAAGGTGGTGAAAGCATGGGCCTGTTCTGCAGTCCACTTGCAATCTGTACATGAAAACCTCACCCATGGAGTGTTTGCATCCACACAGGCAACCCCACTCCCATGTGGTAAGATCCCACTCAGTGTTGATAAATACCTGAGGGATGGGGGCTAGGTGGAATCGGTCTTTTGTCAGTGGTGCCCAGGGACAGGACAAGAGGTGATGGGCACAAACTGTACTATAGGAAGTTCCACCTACTTGTGAGGAGAACTTACATCCTGGGAGTGTGGCAGAGCCCTGGGACAAGCTGCTCAGAGAGGCTGTGGGGTCTCCAACTCCAGAGACATTCAAACCCCTGCACCCCAACCCACCATCCCCCATCAATTCTGCCCTGTGCAGCCACCTTGAGGTGGTCTTGCTCTGGCAGGAGTTGGACTGGATGATCTCCAGAGGTTCCTGCCAGCCACTGTCATTCTGTGATGCTGTGAATTTTATGTCTTGGAGCACAGACTGACATCAAACCTTGCATAGGTTTTGCACTGGCCAGGTTTGGGATGTTGGCCAACAAGGTTGACGCTGCAGAGCATTGGAGCAATGGTAGAAGCTAGATTTAGGAGCCATGGTCTTGTACTGTGATCGTGTTTGTGTTCTGTAGTGAGAGTTTTCAGTGATACAGGAGGTAAAAAGGCCACAGCATTTATTGGCAATTGTTATGATCTGAGTGCTTGCAAGCATCTGGCTTCGAATAGAGAAATAGTGCTGTTGCCTCAAGCTGGTAAGCTCAACCAAAACCATGGATGTGAATGTTGTTTGAAGGTTGGAAGTAGCAGAAGGGAGAAGTCAAGGTGGACAGTGCTGTGCCTGTTTTTATTTAATGGCCAAATGTGCTATAAACCCCATAGGCAGGTTGAAATTTTGCAGTGCAGGGACACCCCAATGTGGTGCTGGACAGTAGCATGTTAGAAAAAGAAGGAAAGAGAACAGAAAAAAGGGAACAGAAGAAAAAAAAAAAAAAAGGGGGGGGGAGGGAAAAAGTCTTCCCAAGAGTTTAAAGCAGGATTCTGGTTTGTGTTGGATCCCTGTCCCGTAAGCTTAGAGCATTTCCATCCACCTGAAGGATCAAACGTGTCCTCAAGCTCTTAAATAGATGACTCGGAAATACTTGAAATGTGTTTCATTTTATGGTAAGTTTAATGTTTCTAATCTTGGTGCAATTTACAATTACAATAAATATCACAAAAAATTAATGTGGCCACTTCAAATACAAAGGAACGACAAAGTGTAATCTGAGAAAATTTTATCAACATGCAATTTCCTTAACAAAAACATCAATGTATCATTTCAGCATGCTGAGAAATATTTATCTTTTGGGACAGCAAAATCATTTGCAGAACATTTTAACTGCTAAATAAATATTTTACTGGCAACTTCTGAGGCATCATAAATACAGTCAATATAAACAAAGCAATGTGGAAACCAGCTCCAGCCCCAGTTCAGATGACGGTTGGCTAGTTCACGGCAACACAGGACTCTGGGATGCATTTGGCTGAGTCTCAGCCTTTGGAAAGATCTGATTTCTTCCTGCTATTATAAGCAGGTTTGCTTAGTTTATGTGGAAGTTCTGGCAGTGGAAGCCACAGTGAGCTTTTAGTACTAGTGCAACTAGTTAGCATTTAACTGAAACCTGTCTTTTAATAGTTTTTTTTTCCAGTTGAATCCAGTACTTAGGAAAAATATGGGATTTGCATCCTTGGAGCAGAGATTGGCTGCTTGGCTACAGAACAAGAACATCAAGGCCACAGTGGCTTGAACTTCCTCACGGGACTTGCCAATGTGCTTCACCTCTGACCTTGTCATTCTGATGTCCGTTACCCATACGGTGTTCTCTGACTGCCCAACTGAAATGGCACGTTTAAAGATGGGTTTGGAGGGTTGTGCCTGTCCACTGAAATAGAGCAGAGATTTGTTCTGTAGAACAGTCGAAGAATTAGTTATTCCTTACCAGAATTGTTACAGCTGTCTTTATTCTCAAGGTTAATGCCATGTCTGAGACTCTACTATCTATTTTGTATTGTTATTACTTAGCACTTTCCATCTTTAAAGTTGCATTTTTTTACCTAAGTTGGATGATAATTTAAGTTTATATTAAGTGTTCAAGGCCAGGTTGGATGGGTCCTTGGGTAACCTGGGTAGTGTGGGTGCCCTTGCCCATGGCAGGGGGTGTCACTGGGTGGTCTGTGAGGTCTCTTCCCACCCAAACCAGCCTGGGATTTGGTGATAATTGTTTATTTACCAGTGCTCATTTTGATTTGTGCACTAGTATTAGTGTCTGATATGGGACAATATCATACTTTATCAAACATATACTGAAGAGTGTTTCAAATATTTCTAGGGCTATAAACATGTAAGTGCTTATATGGACATGTAAATATTTAAATATACAGTACAGTTTGTATTACATATATATTACATGCAAATGTTTAAACTACATTTGGGATTTTGGTTGACAGGTGTTAGTGTCAGAGCTTTATTGATTTCTTACTGTGTTTGTTGGTTTTTTCCACCTATTCATCCAAATGTCTCTGTTAAGCAAGTAACTTTTCAGGTGGTAATAATGGGATGTTCTTCTTCTGAGCTTAGAAGTTACTTGCTAAGACTTTCTTTATTAATTCAGTTTCTCAGATTTCTTTTGTGAAAGATTCACAGCTCCCAGAGGTTAATTTTCATTTTTTTTTAAAACTAAAGATGTGTTAGAGAATTTAATAATACATTAAGTAGGTAGTCTGATGTATCTTCAACCCATCTAGACAATACTTCAAGAATTGTTTTTTTATCTTCAAGACTCTTAAAACGTTGACCCCCTACTTCTGCGGACATCTTTTAGTGTATGAAGCAGGAAAAGTAGTCGAAAGAACAGGATTTTCAAGGTTGAAGTAGTTGTTTCACAGTGATGTTAGGCTCTTATGGCATGTCAACAACACATTAGTGCTACTTAAAATAAAAATAAAAAAAATCAGAGGAGATGATATAAGAATTTGGTATAGAGGTGCTTCCAGACTGCCTGTGCAGCCCTTGCATGGATTAGTGGTGACTGGTTGAAAATTGTTGCAAAATGGGTGGGGTTTTTTGCCTGTGTCCTAATTTGCACATCTAATAAAAGTCCACATGGTTCTAGCTGGAATCTTGGCAGCATCTCTCTTGGAGAGGATGAGGATGGAAGCAGCTGTCAGCTGCAGCTGGGGATTGAAGACTTGGTCGGAGCACATCAGATGAGAGGCATTGAGAGCTGTGCTGTTGCTGCCTCTATTCCACCAGTAAGTAGAGGACTTCATTCCCCTGTACCTCTTCATCTCTTCTACAGCCTGCCATGGCATGGTTTGCTCCTCCATCTAAGGACATGGAACTTCCCTAGATTATCCATTTGTAATACATTTTAGAGTTCACTGTTTATTTTTTTTTTAATTTTAATAAATTTGTAGCCTTTCCTATTAAGGAGACAAAAGAAGATTACTAAAGCCCTCTTGCCCTTTGAGTGCAGACCTGGGCTCTCAGAAGATGATAACTTTGTGCTGGCTAGCTGACAAATGGAAAATGAAACACCTGCATGGGCAGGATGTGCTGCTAGCTTATGTGTGTGTCACCCACATCCCACCTGCTAGTTGCTCTATTTGGGATGAGTTTAGGAATATGGCATCTTAGTATGAGCTGACAGCTGTCAGGTAGGGAGGTGAAGAGCAAGGAACATGTAATCAAACATTTTTGTAACTATCCAAAAAGAGTCACTGGCTTTAACTGCTCTCAATCTATTTCTCTGTAAATAGAGAAACTTCCTTTCCCATTCTCATTGACTGGAGTCAGAGGGAAACAGCTGTCAACATCTGGGAACTGTTTATGAGGGGCTGTGATGAAGACCATCCAGTCGAACACCAAGATGTGGAAATCAGGTAGATGGCATTGCTAATGTTCAGCAGTCTGGGTGCAGAGAGTTTGCTTGTTCTGCCCCTGACTCTACTGTATGCTTGCATATATATTATACATTATATATATCTATATATATAAAATAACAGGTATGTTTGTCTGCCATCTGAGCAAATAGAGCTTCGAGAGCTATGGGTGAGCTGGGATTACTTTGTGTATGGGACATAACTCAATCTAATACATGAGGCGTTAGGTGTCTACCCCAGACACTTGCAATTTCAATTTTTATTTTTGGTGGTATATTTAAAGGACTAAAACCTCCCTCTTTATCAGCCCTCTGACTTGACAGAGTGAGCAGTTTCCCCCAGTGTTTGGAGCGCAATTAAAAACATCAGAAGACTGCTGCATCATACAGGCAAGGATGAACATGCATTTATTTCACTTGAATCTTTAGGATTTGACTGGGAAATACATTCTTGTGCTCATAATTGGGTATAAACACGGAGGCAAGAGTTTATTCAGTCCAAAAATCCATTTAAATAGCATATGCTGCTAGGTTTCTTGGTAGTAACTGCAATTTAATCCTTACTTAAAAGGATTTTTTTGATTAATTGAACATACAGGAAGAAGCTGACAATACTGTTCCTCACAGAACAAACAGCTATTTTTAGGCATTTGCTTAAATTTTGGGTTGCTTTGTTCCTGTTAAATCTCAGTCTTTTCCTTGGCAAAAGTCCCATTTTAAAAGCGTGTTCTGAAGCCGTGGGACTTGAGGAGAGCTAAGGGCTGTGCACGTGCCGAAGGGCTTGGCTGAATAAGTTTGAAGAAGGGTTTTTGTGGAACTGGGGACTTCAGTGACTGGTAGAAGGTGATTGACCTTTTTGTCTTTACAGGATTTAGGGTGAGGTTTGGAGCTAGCTCTGCTTTATTAAAAGACTGTTGGATAAGACATGTGACTCTGGCTTAAAGAGAAGTGCCAGATAGGAGATTCCGAAAATTGTACCCAACCGAATCCTCCTCTTAGTGTTTCAGATAACTTGAGTGTTAATGCTTATTGTAACTACTGGGAAAGATACATTCATTTTCTTTTAAGAAATGGTGTTTTCATGTCTTGAGAGCTTGAATTTCAACTGCTCTTTTTGTATCATATTATTTTTATTTTTTAAGACTCTAAGAAAAATACAGAAAAATAAAATATACACGTGTGCTCAGGTTTGCCAGTGTATTATTGTTGACTGCAGCTTGAGACTGACAGAACTCCAAAAAAGCTGTTTTCTAAGTTGGAGAGAACAGTGAATAATTTGCGTCATTTAAACCTGATGGGTGTCTGCTATTCCTATTCCTGCAGAGGAATTTAAATACAGTTTTGGAGGCACAGATATGGTATTGATCTTCTGATTTTACTAGGTAACCTGTTTGCTTGTTTTCCTTTTTCCTTCAGCTTTTCATAATGCATAGATTGATACCCACTGGCTGCAGCTCGCCACAAATAAAGTATTATTTTTTCACTGAGCAGGATTCTTAATCCTTTTATTAGAAGGAAAAGGGAAACACTGACACCAGTTAGTTAAGTGTGCTTGTATAAACATAGCGTGGTTGAGCTTCAGATAGATTTAAGGTCAATTAGCGGTGTAGATTGCAGTGTAATGTGGAATAATGGGAGGTAGTTTTCAACAAGGTCTTGTCTAGCTACTGGCGTGGACTAATTTAAGTAGTAAAGGATTAAATGCTAAATAGCACAGAACTCTGCTGCTGTAGATTGGTTGATGTGAGTAGTGAAGGAGCCTTGCTGTCCTCCACAGAGATGAGCTAGGAAGTTTGTGAGTGTTGATTGTGTAAATGGTGCTACTGGGAGTTTGAGACTTGCTGAAATGTTGGCTCATCTCTGGACTGTTCTCATTAACAAGATCAAATTTTGTGAAATGAACCAGGAGAATAGCAGAGCTGAAGATAAAAGCCACAGAGCTGCAGGGACTGAGCATCATGTAGGCAGCTACATCAGGGCCTGGGTTGGTACCAAGATCTCTGTTGTTTGCAAACTGGAACAGGAAGGATGCAGAATTTGGATGTATCATTTCTTTCAAGCTCCTTGTTTACGCAGAAGAAATGGATCTTTATCTTAATACAATTTAACGTTACTGTTAATATTTCTAGGGCAGCCACTCTGAAGAAAAGGAAGTGAAAGTATTGGGCACTTGTCTTTGGGGTTGTTAGGCAGGACTTGTTTTGGGATATGTTCACTAAAACTGTTTCTTACAAAATCCCTGTTTGCTGCAATGAAAACTGCTGATATCTGATTTTTCAACATGTTTTCTGAGGGAACAAGACCTACAGGAAAAACAAGGTTCATTAGATCATTACCAACTTTGAGGGGTTTTCTGTGTCTGAGTTAAGAAGAAAGGGAATTTGTCTTCCCTCCTGTTTCCTCCCCTCNTATATCTCTCTATTTCTAGACAGATACCACATGCAAGAAAATCTTTATGAATCGAGGACTGAATTTCTGAATGCCATGATAGGGTAAACAATACCCAATAGATGGCCAAGCCCAGCCCAGAAGCAGGAGTCCAGCCTCCAGGAATCACAAGACTGGCTTGAAAAGAATCACAGAGCTTCCTGAAACAGTAATTGTTTTGCTTGTGATTTTAAGTTGTTTGGGCTGTGCTTCTTATTTTTCGCTTCTCTCTATACTTCTCACTCTGTACCACTGAGAGTTCAAAATTCAAAGCCTCAACTTCATTTTAGATGTAATTAAGAGGAAAAAAAAACCCTACTTTCAACCCCCTGCCAGTTTCAGAGTCTATAGCTTTATCTGTGTCAAGAGGGATCATTGGAGAAGTTTTTGTGTCCAAGTTAATGAATCTTTCTTCTCTGAAATCTGCACAAAACTTGTGGGACCATTGCAAGCGGTGTGTTACATTATTACAAGTTTTCCTCTCTTTAACAGGTGCCGAAGGATCCAGGATTCATAGGTAGGATGTGCTTTGTAGGTTTATGGTGGGTTTTCCTGCGGTGCTTTGTACTGATGTTGCAGTTGGTGTCAAAAGTAAAGCTTCCCCAAGTCCTTTGGAAATGCTTATAAATGGCTCAGTAAGTTACTATTAAATGTGTGGTAGATATCTGACATAATTCTCACATCAATAAATTTGTGGACTAGAGTAAGGTTAGTTCATGATACATCTTGTTGCCCAAATAATCCATTTTTATTAAGGAAATAAAGTTACCTGTGCCTATATCACACTCCTAAAGTGCTGAAGAGAATCAGCTTACGGGTCAGTTTGCACAAGAGCTGATTTAAAGTGCCTCTTCTGCCCTGACAGGTTGGTTAACACGTGGTGTTTTCTGACTGATGTATTCCAACCCTTGTGCTTTAAACACTGTATTTATCAGCTTTTTATTAAATATAGAAAATAAGACCGCACTCGCCAAAGCCTGTCACAGCCCATTTTGTTGTCACAGTGTGTTCTGCTATATGCTGAGGAGTGAGAGTCCAAGCCGCAAACTCAGCTCGCTTTAGCCTCAGCGGCTTTTTAAAAAGCTTGCAGCTTAAAATAATACATTATTAAGGTATTCATACTTGTCAAAATTAATAATTAATATCATGCTTATGTTCCCCACACGTATGCAGGGTCTCTCATTCGCTGCAGTTGTTCATATTCCAGCCAAGTGAGCTGTAAGCTTCTCCCACGGCAGAAGTATGGGGCTGGCGTGGCTGCTTCTGGCTCCCCCACGGGTGTGAGGTGGCCATTGTCACTGTGGCTGCTCTGTAAGTCATCTGAGTTTGTGTACTGTCTGGTGCTCTAGTAATGAAAATAATTATGAATGCAGATTTTTAAGAGGGCGGGAAGGGGGGAGGGTAAGATCTCAAAGTTTATTTGTAAGACCTTGGAAGAACTTGCTTCTTGGGTTAAGGGAGCAACTTAACAGGTGATGGAGAACATTATTCAGATTTGTTTTAAGAATAAATAGGACTAATCTAATCAACTATCAGGTGAAGCATGAAAAATTCATGTCTGATGAAAGAATACAGAGAACAGGTCCTGCTTATAGAACAACAGCATTGCTGCAGCCAGTGCTCAGGCAGCATGGAGCATCAACTGTACACTTCACCCAATTATTTTCTTCACAGGAAGATCCTCAGCAGGAATAAATACAAAGATTTCACTGAAGATTGTCAAAAACAGCAGTGGAATTGCTCTGGGTTACACATACCGATGCACAAACACTCCAAGAGAAATCAAGTGGAGCTCAGTTTTCATTTCAATATGGTATTTAACACCAAACCAGTAGGATTGATGGAACATTCCCGGTGTTTTTTGTGTACCGTTACTCAGCGTGCAACAGTACTCTGCTCACGAGGTGGTATTTGTTTGCTCTCTTGGAATTTGGAAAGCATCTAAAATAGAAATCTTTTTTTGCTCAAGGGAGTCTGTATTATGTTAGAATTTAATTTGGTTGATGGCTATGCCAGTGTCTCCCATTGCAGGAAAAGCATTGTACCGGCAAAAATGGGGGAGTGAATTTATCTAGATTGAGCTAAGGAGGGAGAAGCCTGGGTGCCTCAAAATAATAATTTCTACAAAAGGTCAGAACTACTTAGTGGAGCTCTTGAATGCTTTGGCAGCCAGTCAGGAACTGGTTGTTCCTAACATAGGTAATGCACAGATTTATTCTAGGCGCTTCTCTGCTTTAGCTTGGTGTGCAGGCTTCTCTGAAGTGTAATATAAAGGGAAGAGTGAACAAACTCATAAAAAATGATCTGTTTGCACATTGTGTTTGCAGAACCGTCTACCAAACCAGTAAATAGTAGTGGTAAATATTGAGTTCTGTTATCTGCAGTCCCCCTTGGGATGTACTGTGTTGTTTAATGTCTGACTGCTTCCCTGCTGCGTTTTAACCTGTGACCTGTTTCCTCTGTGCTTCCGGAGGTGGGCTGGGTGGTAGCCGAGCAGGACCAACACTATGCCGGACATATGGTGCACCTGGGAAGAGACAGAGGCAGGAGCATCAAACCAAACCGCCATAGAACATGCTGAGTCAGCAGTCTGAAATCTCAGAGGTTCTTGCTCTTAGCACGGTCAGTGTTAATGTCTAATTTACTGAAGTGTGGGACTCCTATCTCCACGTAGAATCACGTTTCATCTGAACAAGGAAACCTCTGCATCCTCGTTGTGCTTGCTGTATTGTTACTCTGCTGTGAGTTCCCCATCCTGTTCCCGTTGCAACTCACAGGGAGGACTAGCACTGCCTGCACGTGGCACAAAAACAGCTTTGTGGAAGAGCCTCTGCAGAGAGGGAGATACAAAGATGCTCTGTTGTTGGTGATGAGCTGCCTTGTCATGGAGATGTACCCCAGAACAGAATGTTTCTGGCCCGGTCATATGGTGACCTGGAGGAGTTTCATATCAGCTTTTGATTTTTGGAAGTATTTTCCAACTGAGCTGGTATGACAAAGCCTCAGAAGTCTGTCTAGGTCAGTCAGGTTGTACTACTGTGAGAAGATCTTGCTTCACCACACTCATGGTTCTGACAGTCCTCAGTATCACAGAACTGATGTGAAGATCCACCTGACACTGAGTCCAGTGAAATGCTCCATTTTTTTGCAACAGGGCCCACAGGTCTTGCAGATCAACACTTAAAATCATAATACCAGTGCATCTTTAGGGTTGGAAAAGACCTCTAAGATGACCAAGTCCAGCTGTCTGTCCAACACCACCATGTCGGTTAAGCCATGTCCTGAAGTGCCATGTCTGCGCATGTTTTGAACCCCTCCAGGGATGATGACTCCACCACCTCTCTGGGCTGCCTGGTCCACTCTTTCAGTGAAGACATTTTTCCTTATATCCAAACTAAAGATTTTGGATTTTAGATTATGGAGAGAGAAATATCTGACACTTCATGCCTTATAATTTATTTTTTTTGTGTGTCCCCAGATTGGACAAAGATTGGCAGTCTGACTACAGTTCTGTTTCAGGCTTCCTCAAAGGCAGAAGTTCACGGGTGCCAGCCTGAGGGAAGTGCTCTAACATCTCTGTGCGTGCTTCTGCAGACATCATTGCCTGGGTTATGAAACCCTGGTCACAGGACATATGTAAAATAATTAAGACAGTGAGTAGATCCAGCAACAGGATTCTCCTCCAGCATCCCAACATTATATGTAAGTAGTCTTAGTTAGGATTTTAGCAGCTCTTGCTACGATTATTGCTAATTATTCTTTACTCATTTTCAAGACTGACATTTTTCCTGATTTGTGTCCTTAAAAATTCTTCAAACAAAAAAATGCAGCTGATCACAGAAGTCCATTGGTAACTTTACTATATAATTACTGTGCATAGTAAATATATGCTATATACACACACACACAGTATTTTATACATATATACACTAAACAGTATGTTATTTCTTATGTCAGTAAACTGGTGAATTTGATGTTAAAACTGTGCACTATCTGGAAGTAAAAAAGAAAAAAGGCAAAGTAATTGCCTAATATACTGTATGTTCTTGTTTTGGATTGCTCTAGAGGCTGCAAGATGTGTTGGAGGTTAAGATGTCTGTGTTCTGGGTGAACTCTTGTGTAGATGGTCATAAACCAGAAATCTTGAGGACTGTGTTTCATTAAATAGATGATCTGTCCCCGAATTATGTCCTGCATTTACCACTTGGAAGAACTGAATAATAGAAGAAAACTTGGAGAGAAGTGAACTTGGAAGAAAAGATTTATAATTTCTGGCAGTTCAGTAAATTTATTTGAATCAAATGGTTTTAGAAGCTTTTCCTCTTTTTTTTTTTTTTTTAAACAAACTTTAGGTGCCATTTAATGTTTTGTCCCTCCCAGTGTTTGTTTGAAAACATGTCATATGTACATATATATATATTCCTATTTTTAAGGTCAAATTTACTTTCTGAACTCTGCAGCTCTCTTACGAAAAGGCCTGACTGATATCTTGTAGAGACACACACACTATTTCTAGGGGTTAATAAAGGTGGAGTTGGAAAAATCCTTAAAGGAAGATCACATTTAAGTGTAAACATCTTTTCTGCTTTTTTTAAAGAGAATTGAGGGAAAAGGGATATATAAAATTACAGGCTTTGGTAAAATTGTTTCTCAGAGCAATATTTTCTTTCCAAAGCCTTGTGTAATGTGCCAGTATATTTTAAAAAGACATATCCCAAAAACCTAGAAAATATTCAAGTCTCTATTAAGCAAAACCTTACTACTTTATTGAATAATAGAAGTGTGAAAATAAAATAAACTGACTTGCACTGGATTGCTATGCAGCATGTTAGTAGAGACAATGAATAATGGTAAGAAAGATGTGATTTCTGGTGCTCTACCAAAACATGTTCCCAAACATTGATCCATTTCATAATAAGGAGAAAATCTGAAATGCAGCTAACCCTGACACACTGCAAAGTGATGCAG
The DNA here is from genome assembly GCA_013399135.1 of Heliornis fulica. Lineage (NCBI taxonomy): Eukaryota > Metazoa > Chordata > Aves > Gruiformes > Heliornithidae > Heliornis > Heliornis fulica. Next base: position 236,294 of record VXBZ01002541.1, on the reverse strand, counting down.
CACAGCTCTTTGCTAGTTTAATTCCTAATCTTTGCTTTGTTGTCAGGGTTGGGAACACAGTGTGGTGGACTGAAACTTGAGAAAAAAAAACATCACCCAGTAAAGTTTGTGTCTGCAATAACAGCTTTAACTCTGCACATAACTTGAAATGTGAATTGGATTTTAAATGTAACAAAATACACGTCTACCTTTCATTAGTGACATTTCAAACTGAAAAGAATGAAATGTGAAAAGAGGAGGAAATAAGGAGTAAAATTTGAGGGGGTACGTGAGCGTCTTCCCACCCAGGACTTGTATGGCGCTTCTGTCAGTGTTGGCTGCCAAGCTCTGTGCCATGAAATGTAATCTGTAGCTGTGATATGAGCAGGATTTGCCATCCTAGTTGGTAGCTTCAGTTGACTTATGCTGCCTGTGGTAGTTTCATGCAAGTTTTCATATAAGTTATATTGTGTTTATATTTTGAATCTGATGCCTAAGAAGCTACATTGTGCCCTTCTGCAGAGGGTGAGACAGAGCTTGAGGGACCATGGACTGGCCTCAAGGTGTGAGGTCAGTTGAGTGCACTGGCCTTTGCTGCCTCTTACAGATGCTCACAGCTCAGAGTAAAGGGAAGCGACAAACTTTGCCATTAGTGCTGGGTTTACAACGAGCCAACGACACAAACGCACCAAGGTTCCTGACAAACACACTGAGTGCAAGAAGCTGTGAGGAAATTTGGTATAGCTTTGTTGTTTTGTACCACTCTGAGAGCTGAAATCTTGGAACCAGTGGAGGAGCTGGTGCCCCAGCTCTGGTGTGGGTGGGGTTTAGACACGTGTTGATTTAGATCTCGGTTGTTACTCGCTGGGCAAAAATTGAAATTTGTTGTCTGTGTGTAAGATGTGGTTTTCCCAAGCTGCTCTTAGGTCTCATAAGAGATGTGGCTTTCTGTTCCCTTGTACAAGACATAGACATTGATTCAGTATAAACTTTCTTTGCTTCATGTTAACTTTGAATTTTTTTTTTTTGGTGGGTCAACCTTGTATCATCGGTGTTTGTGCCAGCTGAGGTGTCATCTGGTTTAATGGGATCAAAAGTCATCTGCCCTCTCAGGGATCACTGAAATGCAAAGTTGGAATGAATCTCATGCCCCACCAAATCCAGCAGAATGTGAAGATGCCTTTGTGTAAGGAGGCTGATGACCTCATGTGTGGTCTATATCCTTTAAAGATGTTCTTTGCTTCTAGCAGTTGGGACTGGTGCATCAGTTGTTTCTAAAGACGACTTTGGAGGTCAGGAGTTTGACAAGCAAGGCATTACTTTGGCATCCCTGTTGGGTCTCTTACAAATGAGAACTGCTAGTAGTAGCTGAGCCCAGAATTTATTTTCACATGGTTTTTGATCAATCCAAAGTAATTAAATTATTCCTTTTTTTTTTATGTGGTAATTCTCTCTTCCTTGCTCTATTTTTTTCCTGTTAAGAAACAAGTTTCTAATGAAACATGATATGAGCAGAATGTGGTAACTTGGTGTCTCAACAGAGAAATTTTTTCCTAATAAAATGACAAAATTAATTTTAGGAAGCTAGTCTGAATTATGAATGTGCCAATGGGTGTAAAGATCATTAAAAGCCAGGATGCAAGAAGCTTTGTAGCAAGTACATTGTTAACCATTAAACAAAAGGGAATGTTATCTAGGGAATGGACTTTTAAAGAAGGGGAAAAATGGGGAACAAATAACAGTTTTCCCCAAAATAATTTTATTGGTTGTATTGATTTAAGATTGAATACCCGTATTGAGTGTTTTTTTACAGCTGAAGGGGTATTTGATAACTGACTTGGATCAATGTTCAGGATGAGTGAGAAACTCTTTGGCCTGATAGGCTCATGTGTGCACTGCATAAGGTTTCTGTATGTGAAAGCTTTGTAGGAGCAAGGTTACTGGGCTTTAATTTCTGTCTGGGGAGCTTTTGTAAAATGATGTGTGCATAGAAATAAAACACAAGTGACTTTGCTATGGCACTACTATTAAATTGTTATAAAAACAGTTGCACTTCCATTTAATGTTTTCTCTGAAACTTTACTGGAATAATTTATTGTAGCTTAATACAGTCTTACATGTGATACCTTCTCTAAGCATCTTAGTTATACTCAGAAGAGATTCACAGGAAAACAGGATGCTCTGAACTGGTGTCTCAATGCTTTTATTTGCCTGTTTTTGGGGTTTTTTTTTTCTTACTGTATGCAAATCCTCATTATTGGTTTACCTGAGGATTAAGGGATTTACATAACAGGTACAATTAAACTTACTTTTCAATGTCTAACTTATGAGAATTTTGTGCTTCTACAGCTCCTGGAAATTTCCTGCAAGTCTGCATCTGCAGAACCAGAGCAAATGTGGGCTCTTTACTGCCACTTCCCTTTAAATAACCTGCTAAATACAATTTCATGGCAAGTTACTTGCTTTGAAGGTGATTTAAATTCTGCTAGTCAGAATTTAATGAGAAAAAGGGAAAGTATATGTGATTATTTAAAGTCTCAATTTCTTTGTGCTAATTCTGTGAACAATCCTATCTTGGGTTGATATACATGCATCAGAATTGATAATTTAGGATATAGTTCTTGTCCCCTAATTGGGAGTGCTGGTTTGGACCTGGAGTAATACTGAAAAAACTTAAAGAGGATTTTTTTAATAAGTTCCTTCAATATGAAGACTACAGAATACAGGTGTTTGGTGTGGAATCTAAGAAGCATGCCTTTTAAATACAGATGGTATTTCCCAACTGTTGTAATACCCATATGTTGGAAAATGCAGCTCTCCTTTGGCCTGCCTTAAGATTTTACACTAAGACAGTCAAGCTTGATAAGCCTGTAGATGTGTCTCAAAATAAAAAAAAAAAATTGTGGCTGTGGCCGAGCATAAACCAGAATGATAGGCACTTTAGCTGGTGTAAATTTATGGCTGGAACAATTTACACTAAGAATAAACAGTTTAATGGATAGCTGGAAGGATTAAAGGATGTCCGATCCATCAGATTAAACATGTCATTCTTGCTGGTGAATGGTGCCATTATCTGACTTGGAAGCCAACATTCCTTCAGAGGAGACAATGTTACTAGTTTATATCTATCGACAGAGGCTTCCCTAATCCTGTCAGCGATACCTTGGCCCTGCTGAAATTGAGGGCAACTCTTCCACGGACTTCAGTGAGTCGGAGATTTTAGCCTTTATCTTCCTGGTGTATTAAATGTTGTGAAATCCCTAATGAGCAGAGCTGTGTGCAGCTTGCTTCTCTTTGAATCTAAATGAGGAGCTTGGAAATGTGACTCTGAAGTTTGATGGCCGGCAGTTAGCCTGCTGCTCTGCCTTGGAGGTTTACATTGCCATATTTGCTAAGTGTTACTAAAAGAAATAGGAAGATAACTGGTGCTGACACGCAGTCAATTTTCCCATAAATCAGTGATGTTATGCACTTTTCTATTTGACTTGGATACACAGGTAAGGAAGAGCAATGCTAGTTTGGAAGGAGGCAAAGAAGAGCGGATTTTCCATGGATTGTATCTGGTGAGGTGGCCCTTAGTCTCCTCCTCTTGTTCCCATTTCCCCAGCTCAAAAATAAAAGGCAGCTTATTTTACCCTTTTTCATTGGCTGATGCAATGCTGGAGGAACTTTTTTTGTCCCTTAAATAAGAAATAACTTATAGACTGAGTTTTTCAGTTTATACAGGGAATCTCTTAAAGTTTGGAACAAGTACAGTGGTTACACTAGATTCTAATAAACGACAATATCAGGTGAAAACTGTTCTGTGCAATAAATGAAATATAAAGCTTGTATGTAGAGAAAAAATACAGAAACTTCGTGTCTGGAAATATGCAAAATAGCTATCAACAACCATAGTGTCAGCTTGTACTCTAAAGCAGTTCTGAACAGTTATGAGTTGTCCATTCATTCTCCCTAACCCTTTCCTATATTGCATTTGGATAACTCCAGCCCCAAAGCTCAATCCAACTAAGTGCTTTAATGAGGTTCAGGCTTCATTAAAATTCCTGGGAAGGGGTTGGGGAGGTATGCCAGAGGTGATGTGCACTTTCCAAGTCACCCAGGTGAGCAGCAACTATCGTGGTTCTCTCTGAAATCTTTAAGGGGCTTTTTTACATCCTCATTCCTTTCACATTTCCTTGTGGAAACATTTAAGCTGAGTGTCTGGAACAACAGACCTGCTTGTTGTTTCCACTTGGAGGCTCTTGCCATCAAGGAAAACTTTCAGGGAGCACAAAAAACCTTGTCCTTTCCTCAATGTCTTGCATTTCAAGACATTGAGGAAAGGACAAGGGTTTTATTATAAATGCCTTTTATTTTTGAGCTGGGGAAATGGGAACAAGTAGGAACCACAAAAGTCTTTGCTCACTGCTTCTCAGCCTGTCTTTCAGTGAAAGACACTGATACTTCTAGATATTTGAGAGCTCTTTTTTTTTTTTATCTTATAACCTCATTATCATGTAGGTTTTCTTCTAACTGTCCTTGTGTATCATGATGCTCATGAGGGTTTCATTTTGCTATGTTTGTTTTAAAGCAAATCAATATGAGTTATTGGGTGGTGTGATAATTGAAAATGCATGTAAGAGAGACTACCTTCTACTTGGAGTGTTCCTTAGTCATCACACCCAAAGTTTGACTGTTTATTTTGAAGAGTATGTGTTTTTATAAACAGAGACAATTGGTCTGTGTCTCCTATAGGAAGGCACAGTAAACCTGGCCAAATGCTTGTGGAAGTCGCCTGAAAATGATGCCTAATAAATTGAAATAAAGAACCTTTCCTTTCCTGAAAAGCATCTAAAACACCTGAACAGACTTTCTAGGAGATAAGGCTTCTGGTTTTCTTGGTTCTTCTGCCCTAGTGTGACCAGCTTGCTACTCCTGATTTGTCAACGAACTGCATACAGACCTTCCATTCCTCCTTCAGAAGCAGATCCCAGCTGTAATAAACCCAGTTTGAGAGGGGAGAGGAGGCTCACTGCAACTTCTGTGAGCAAAGAAGGAAAGCATAAACTTTTGGAGATGAGAAAAAAAAATTCCTTGAGTTAATGGTGAAGAGATAATATTCAGATGAGCCTTCTCATGTGAATGATATACAAAGAGAAAGAAGAGGGAAATTTTGCTGTAGAGAAGTGTGGGAGTGGAGACACAAGGTGTGTGAGGCGGGCTGGAGCTAGTTAATATGAAGTTGTAGAAAAGAGGAAGAGTGTCTGAAGCTGGAAACTCTATAATGGAAAGTCTAGCATTCAGTACTAAAATAAATTATGGACATGAGTGCCATACGTGTGAGGTTTCATGGAAGTGGTATGCTCGAGTAAAGAGGGTCCCCTTAATTATTTTTTTTAAAGGTTTATATATTATGCTGCAGTTGGTTTTGCTTTATTACTTTTAAATTCATATGAGGGTAATTCTGTAGCAGTAATTTTATCTTTCAGAGGTGTCATACTGTTGAATAGCTTAAATATCAAATGGAACACTGGGGCTCATTTTGGACCTACAGGTGCAGAAATTTATGGACAGATCCATTTATTATAAAAGGTTGCTTGTGCATTATGACAGATCTAAGCTAGGTTTTATGGATCTAGTTATGTGCCATGGATATTACATTTTTAAGTATACCAACAATCTCCTAAAATACACAAGTGACATTGAGTGCTAATATGTTTTGGTAGGAGGAGCACAGTTAATGTTTGTCTCCAGCTAATGTAGCCAAACTTTTGGAATGCTGTTGCTGAGTCTGTTGAAGTCATAGTGGTTCAAAATTCATACCCTAATTTTGGCAGGACCTGGGTTTCATCCGTGTGTGTGGGGCATTTTACAGTCTGCTTCAGGAGCTCCATCTTCATCCCTCCAGCAAAGGGATAAAACTCTGGTCAATAAGGGCATACCACCAGTTACTCACCCTCCACAGTCAATCTTGAATGCAAGAAACATTTTTGTGTCCTGTTTACTCTTTCTGGATTTGGATCTCAGCAGTAGTATAATAACAGTAGATTAAATGATGCTCAGTACAGTCATCAAGTTTCATACTGCGGCTATTGGATCATCTTCCCTGGTTTTCATCTGTTGTATACTTCACAGGACTACGGGCTTGAGCGAGGGCTACTTCCAACACAAATTGTAATCACTCGAAATAGTCACTCCTTTGGAATCTGCACATTTTTATTTCCATATGAGATGCAATTTAATCATTAAGGGATTTTTTTTTTTAGCGCCAGCGTAGCGTGCCTTTGTAGAAGGAAGTTGACCCCAATTTTGTAAGCGGGTGTTTATGAAGTCAAAGGTGGCCTCTTAAACAGACTTAGAAGCTGGGCCAGCAGCAGAATGCCCAATCTGGCACACACAGGAGAAATTATCCACGATTAAAGAGTTTCTGATTAATATGGCTTATGTGCCAAAACTGCACATGCAGCGTATGATCTCAATTAGAGTGAAACCTAATTCTTCAAGGCTAAGCTCCAGATTCATTCTGTAATTTCTTCTTTGTTTAACTTGGACATTTTTTGACAACAGGATCTAAAAGAAATGTGGGGGGAGGGGGCAGAACCCTCCCCGCCATTATAAATTGCAGCTCTGTAGAAAATATCTTTCTGGTGGTGCTGCTCTGAATACCTTGACTATTTAATTTCTGGAGGGGTTGTTGTGCATTCCTCTAAGGCACTGCCATTTAGCGTTGCTAATGGAGCTGTAACAGTTTTTGGGAAAGAATGAATACTCGTGTGCAGGTTTTCTGCTTAAAAAGTAACTCTTGCCAAAGAAAACTGCTTGAAGGTGGAAAGGAATAAGTATATAATCACGCCACTGTCATTACCTCTGATATTAAGAAAGTAGGAAATGTCAAAGGCCTGTAAGAAAAATAAGTTCAGGTTTAATGAGTCTGCTGGAGAGGAATTATCAACATTAATCATTTAGCTAGTGGACTAACATAGCTGGCATCAATAGAATAACTTTTTCCATCCTGTTTTAATACGCAGCAGTTGCTCTAGCTTGTTTCTGAGACTTTTTTTTCTTAATACCGCTAATCCCAAAACATCCTGGAAACACAAACTCTAATGAACTAGTATCATCGCATTTTAAGTGCTCTTCCAAACCAATATTAGTACTACTTAGAATTCAGCAGTTAGGCTCCTCGTGTGTGGGAAATGAGGAGTTCCAGGCCCAAGGGAATCTCTGCATGGAGGTTTTTGGAGGCTGCGCAGAGGAGCAGGGCACACAGTCCTGGTTTGCTGTGTGTACTGGTGATGCAGGATGCTGGTAAATCTCTGGAGTGCTTTTCAGGAGAGGGGCCAAATGTAGAACTGCTGCTGTAGTTTAGTCTGAAGTGGCCCTAGGTCCTGAAAAAAAAGTTAACTATGGTTTAGAAATCTTGAGAGAAGGACCTTTATCAAGGAAAAAGGATGTGTCCGTTTTAGCACTGGCCAAATCTTAATTCCATTTAAAACGTCAAATCAGGTTTTGGTTACTGTATGTGAGTCCCTTCTGTAAGTATGACCCTCTGCAAGCTAGGGTTCTGTTAGACCCAGGGGTGATGGGCTTCTCAGACCTCCTGGTTCTGAGCAGCTCCTAGCACAGTGCCTGTTGTGGTGTGGGACTAGAAGCTGGCCCATGCCACTCCACAGGCTGCGGAGTGCTGGAGGGCTCTACAGGGGTGAGAACCTTGGTCTTGGAGGGCAGTTCTTGGGAATCTAACTGCAGCCTTATGAAATAAGGGTTAGATTTGCCTTGTATGGAAGTAGGGAATACACCTCTACATATTATTTTTAAAATTTACTTTATTATTATTTTTCTACTGATTACTCTGTGTTAAAAGTGGCATTTGTAACTCTAGTAAGGCAAATTCTGAAAAGGTTTTGGGTTCAGTGTAGAATAGTTGATTTTGGAGGGGTCTGTATCCTTTTTCTAAAGAGGTATTAGTAGATACATGGAAGCCACGCATGTTGCAAAATTTTATAGCTTCCCTATCCCTGGTTTCTATTTAAATAATGAAAAAACATAACTTGTGCCTGCAGACATGTGGAAATTCTTTAAAAAAAAAAAAGGGGAATTTTGAAAATTTCATGGACTCATATAATTTTTGAGGTCCAAGGGGACTGTTGCAGTCAGGAGTAATCTCACTCCAATTCTCACTTTCTTGATGCATATTTATATTTAAAGAAATCTGATTAAATTACAGGTAGGTCTTCTCACGAGATCCATTTTAACAGCAGAAAAATCAACCTTTTGCCACATAGTATGTGGCTTGAGAACAATGCAAGTTCCTTCTCAGTAATGGAAGTGAAGGAAAAACCTGTTTTAATCACTTAAGCTTGGTACCAACCCACGTTGCTGGCACCACTGCTGTAGAGCCAGGCAATGGGTGATGCTTCATATAGCCAGGAGGAATTGGTTGCCACTTCTGGATTAACTTTTTGTCTTGAAATGCCTCTTTTTCTTACTCCATTGTGCAGTGGCTTCAGTGGACAGCTTTCCATTGACGTCAACAAGCAAGTATTTACACGTGCCCCTTCTCCTGTAGTAGTGTAAGATCAGATGCGCTCGTATTTGGTGGTAACAGAATAACCCCTGTGGCTTCTGCGTGGCTTTGGGAGATATTTTCTGTGAAATGGAATCCATATGCTGGCATGACCCTTAATGAAACCCTTTCTCTAATTGCTGTATTAAGCTCGCTATTTCCTTGTCATTGTTTACGCTTTTAAATCTATAATATATTCCAAATTAAGTATGTTTGAATGACAGCATTCTGATTTAATTATAGACTTTATCATTGATTAGGCTAGACAGTCTAAACAGTCCATAAGCTCTGCTGGAATAGCTTCAGGAATAAAACCAGGCAACTAAGATGTTCCTATTCTAATAAAGTGACATAAAAGTTTTCCATTAAGTAAGTTAGGACTTCTGATTCTTTAATTTTGCAAAATAGCAGCAGTGTTTTCTAGATCACCATATACTTTTATATTAATTTAATTTTAATATAATTTCTTATTTATTCTTTGCTGCTAATTACTAAGCATGCTCAGAAAAAATTAGTTACAGTTAGCATGACTGAATTATAATACCAGTGCTTGGCTTTGTTTAGAAAGGTTTGGTCTGTATTCAAATAATAAATTGAGCAGTCAAGAAAGAAACTATTAGCATATCAAGTTGGGGGGATCGTGTAGCAAGCACTGGAGCAGAGAAATCAAATTTGGGCATATGTTCTCTTCAGAAAGATGCTGATGTTGAGTTAGAGGTCAATTTAGAAATGAGAATAATGAACATGTAGAATGAAGTGGTGCTGGTACATTGCTACAAAATAAAATGAGAGATTAAGTGGATCAGAAAATTATAAAGAGCTGAGGAGCAGGAAGATGCTGATGGTCAAGTACAGTAGGCATTCTGAAGAGGGTGACAGATCACTGGAACAGGCTGCCCAGAGAGGTTGTGGAGTCTCCTTCTCTGGAGACATTCAAGACCAATCTGGACACGTTCCTATGTGATCTACTCTAGATGATCCTGCTTGGGCAGGGGGGTTGGACTGGATGATCTTTCAAGATCTCTTCCAGCTCCTAATATTCTGTGATTCTGTGATCAGGAAGAGAGCTTTCACAGGACCACATGCATGGTTGGAATTGGATTGTGCATGACGGGGAAGGAGATGTTGCCAGCCCTGCAGAACATGTCGATGCTAAACCTCAGATTAACGAAAGGCAGAGGCAGTTGGAGCAGCAGTAACCATTGCTCAATGTTGTCTCTTATGAAAACAAAGTGAAATCAAGTATGGTGATTGACTCATGTGTGCAGTTGGGTGACCTTCAGAAGTGTTTCTACAGAGGAGGCCGTTTTTCTGTGTTCTCTTCAGCTATGTCCACACCCTTACGCTTATTTGACAATAACATTCTAACAAGTCTGATTTTGTAGGGCTTGGCATACTGAATCCTGTGGTGTCAGCCTCTGAGAGGCTCAAAGTTTATATCTGTGTTGGTCAGCTCCAACTTCTACTGTGTGTGTTGACGTAGTTGCTTCCATAAAGTGTTGAGAGTCATAAACCAAAATAATTGGATTAGTATGGATGAGGCATGTGAATGTTTCTGATGCCGCATTGTCCAAGTTGGGCAGTTTAAGACAACAGAATTTTTCCTCCTGACCTCTGGGCTGACTGATGGAGGGACTTCCCAGAGAGTTTGAATTTTACCTATTGTAAAGGGAAGGAAGAGGCAGGACAGAATAGAGCACGAAGCTGGGAGTCTCACTGCAGATCTCAAATTCATTGCCAGAACCCCAGGTAATGTTTTCTGAATTTGTTTACGCTGGTGCGGATTAGAGGTAATCGATAGATGTGTGCCACTTGTGGGGACCTGCAGTTACAGTTAGTGCTGCTAACACACACTTCATGCTGTGGTGGCTGCAATTTCTAAAGCAGCCCAATGGCAAACGTGTCACCCTATTTTATAAGCCTGGTGTTGCTGTACTCCTGCTCGCAGTAGAACTCTACAGCAATTACAGCACAGTTTAATTTACAAATCATTATAGTGTTTAGCCATTAGCAGTACAAAGTAGTTACTTTCTCTGTGCAATTGAAGCCTAATTTTCATGCCATCTGAAGCTTTCAGGCATCAGGTAACACTTTATTTTATAAGGAAAAAAAATAACCATTTATTTAAATTGTAAAATCTGTGTATTTACAGAGTGGCTGGTTTTGCTCTTCAAGTTTCACAGCAATTACATTGGAAGCTATTTCTGAAAAACTAGGGTCTTGTTTCTGAAAAAATAAGTTATCAGCAATTGCTTCCCATGCTTGCATAATTGCTTGAATAATTATACTCTACAAAACGAAGGAAATTACCCTTTAATGCTGCCTAATAATTCTGATAGTCTGTTAATCCACAAAGAGCACAGGGGCTCTAAAAGTTGTGTGACTCACGTACTGAGGCTCTAATCCAGAGCACATTTCTCGTGCAATTAGTGGGAAATGTATTTACACCTCAGTGAGACAAAGTGGGTTTAGAGTTAATTTTTCTTCTAAGTAAAAAAAGTGGTCACAACCATCTACAAGGTAGTTGATCAGAGTATGTTTGAGGAGCTTTTTGCATGAATCAGATCTGTATCCCTCCAGCAGGCCACTGAAGTTGGAACAACTTCACTTTGCTGTTGGAACATACACGCAGAGTGTTGCATGTGGTTTTCTGGCCGTCTGGTTGCAGCTGATGTCTTCCTTTGCCATTTCTCATGTGTGGACTCTCACATGTAAGTGGCAGCGTTTTTGCTAGATATATTGGTATCACTTTTTAACTCTCTGGGGAAAAAAAATAATAGATGTTGTGCAGAATTGAGCTTGAGATGCATGTTGCAAATCCGTGTATGTGTAGCAGTGTTGGAAGCTAGAATGAAGATCAGGATACGACAGTGATAATAATCCCTTCCTGTAACAAATAAAATTGCCAAGTGGTATTTTCACTTTAAAAACTGCTTTCTGCCTTGTCTAAGGCTTTGTTTTCTGCGTAACACTTTCAGCATGCTTCACGTTGGATACGTTTCTTTGCAAAAATCACTTGGGTTCTTCATGGTATAGCTTAGTTTGGAGGTTCTTACATAAATTATTAATTAAAAAATCAAAGGTGCCTTTTATTAAGAATCTAGATATGAGTGAGCTTGCTGAAAAGGAAAGTTTCTGAATATCTGTTACTTAATTTCTAGCAGAAATAATTGATTCTTTTGAGTTGAGCGTGCTTCTTGTACCTGTATGTCTGCAGCACAAGCTGTGAATGCCTTTATTTCTTCATGAAGTCTCTACCTTCACGATTTTTTTGTTCCCAGTATGCAGACTGAGTGCAGTCTGTGTGCAGCCTTGGGCTTCAGAGACTAACAAAATTTAGCTCAAGTTTTATACAAATAGTTTTGGTCAGAGAAGCTCAGTTTTGCTGAATTAAGTCCACAGAATGTAAAAGGTGTTTAATTACAGCATGTCATTAATTAGCTCTAATATTCCTGTCAAAAATACTCCCTCTCTAAGTACCATGCAGCAGAAAATCTTAACTTACTGCTGCTTGTTCTGTCTTTTGATTCTTTCCTGGTACCTTAATTGGTCATTCATCTGGCGGAGCCGTTCACTGCGAGATCTGAACTTTCTCTGCAGTTTCTTCTCTTCCCCCAATTACTACCCAACTCCTACCACATTTTAATCTGATTTGAAGGTTGCTTCTTGTATTCTTTCCTGGAATATAATGTTCTTTTTGGGGTGGTGTTCTTTTTTTTTTTTTTCACCTTACCATTCTTCTCATGCACATCTCTCCCTCACCTGGCATCCTTTTGGTTTCTGATTCCATGTGCTTCTGTTGCTTATGCAGGAGAAAGGCTGCTGGGGCAAGAATGCAGTTGTGGAGGATACATGTATGGGAAAAGAATCAACATCAGTATAGAGTAATTGAGTATTGTTGTTTTTAGCCTATATAAAACAATATTGAATATAGTTATCTGCTTTTGTGTTATGTCGTTTTTTTTAATTTCAGCTCACAAGAGTTGGGATTCAAAAACTAATATACTCATGCATGTCAACAATCTCTTTTCAATTTTTTTTTGTGTGTGGATATATCCTTAGATATGAGAGATGTAATCAACAGTTCTAAAAAACCCTGTCATTTTTTATGTTATCTGTCTCTGGAACTTTCTGACTTTCCTAGGTGAAACCCTTTCAGTCTTACTGGGTATCCTTTGAGGACAAGACTTGTCTAGAAGGGTACATGTATGGCATGGCAGTTCAGAAGGAAGAGACCTGTGCAGCATGGCAATTAAATGCCTTGTCAAAATATTTATTATTAGTGTGAGAGTGTGAGCTTTCTGCTAGAGGTAGGACACTTTTCTAAAAAAAAAAAAAAAGACTGTGCCCTGAGCAACTTGGATGGTATAGGTTGGTTTTCATGGTGGTAAGGTTTCACCTACTGTCCGTACTGTATATCCTGGATCATATAGTACCTGTATTTAGTAGGAACCACACTCTACCCTATTTATGTGATAGAGGTAAGTGCTCTGTCATGTTTAGTAAGTACAACCACAAACATACTGCTAACTACCTGTGGAGGTACAATAGCCATTGGTCTTGGATTGTCGTTCTCTTCACCAGCAGATGGAGACCCAGATCGTGAGACCATGGTTAGTGGCTAGTACGTAATAATTGGTTGCCAGTGGATTTCAGTGAAATTTCCATGTCCTGGTACTTTTTGAGGTCTGGTTCCAAACTTGTGGACATCTGGGCGCCTCTCATTTTTTTCCTAGATTTTGGCTGAAACCTTTGACAGCAGATGCAAGCAAGACATAGGAGGACACTGCTCTCTAATGACAAGAACTGAACAACCTGAACCTTTCTGTGCCTCTGAACAGAATTTTTGGCAAATACAGCTTTTTATTATCCTGGGATGGCATGGGTCTTGCAGAAAGAAAAAGAACAGTATAGGAAATGTCTTCCTTTCAGACTTGATTTATGCCATCCCAGATGCTTGAGCTTTCTTAAAGCAGCTTCAGTACTTTCCTACAAAACTGTCTGCAGGTCATCTCTGCCAAGGGCTGAGCTGGCAGGACCTGAGCGTTTATCCATATTGTCTGGCAAAGATGAAGACTGGGATATGGGGGTGTTTTATTCACAAAAGCCTTGTAGACATCCTTCCCTCCTTCTGTCCGTGGAGTTTGTGTTGACTGGGACACGATAGTCAGAGAGAACTGTAGTTCCTTTTCCCTGCTGTAAAAGTGATATAATCCATGCAGATGGTGATTGTTGGCTGGTTGTCCAGGAGCTATGGTCTCTCCAACTGACTTACCCTACTTTTTCAGTCTTCAGTATTCACAGCATGATGTTACTTATTAATGATTCTTGTGATAGGGGCAGAATGTGGGTAGGTTGGTGGTTTAAAAAAAAATAAGTGAAAGAAAAAAATACTAGTGTTTTGTGTCTTAATTTTGTTTTTCCTAAATCCCTGATGAAAATCATACGTCTCTTGCAAGAATTGGCTTGATCTCTAGACATTTTATCACAGAACATGCTGTTTGTGGAACATTGTTCTTGCTGATGGAAACTAGAGCTAATCCTCTGTCAGAGAGGTGAAAATAATGATGGCCCTGAAAATACCCAATGCCCAGGTCACGTTCTGTTGGGGACCTGAGAAGTGCAATCTATCTTCAGGTGCTCTTTTGTCTTTAGGAACTTTAAAGCCCTGTCAGTCATGTCCAAATAACACTAAAATCATTGCTGAGGAGCTGATGCTATTGAGGATGGTACTTACAGCCGTAGTCAGCACGGAAAAGTTCATGGGAGACAAATGTGATAAGATATCATCAGAAATTTTTCTTTCTTAGAGGGTAATGAAGTAGATTGTGACACTAGCATTGACTTGAGAGGCAGAGTGACACTAAATGAGGGAGTTGAATGGTCATGTTTTCCAAAAAAGATGACAGTGCTTTAAACCAAGTTTCAATGTAGTTGCAAATTATGTTTCTGCATGCTCTTTACCTGAGCTGTTTATAAGCACAGGCATGCTAAAAATCTTAAACAAAAATATTTTATATCTAAGTACAGTACATTTTCAAGTGTTGTAAAACCTGCTTAACATTAGGCTTTGTCTGTCTCTAACAGCATTGAAAATGTTGCAAAGAGCTAGATGTGCTAGGAGATTAAACCTAGTCTGAGAACTGTGGGTTTAACCATTGAATATATATGATCTAGTATGTGCTCTAAATGATGTGTACATGTGCAAACTGAGAAGATTCCAGACCTGTTTTAAAATAATTTGAGAATTTTTTACAGCTCTCTGTGGGAACCATGGAAAAAGGGCATAAGAAAATAAATCTCCTGAAAATGATGGGACATTTTTTGGACATGTACAGGAGATGGTAATTAAAGATTTTTATATGTAAAATGTAAATACAATTTCCCTAAGAGTTAAATGACAAATATACAGCAAGTAATCCAGGTATTAGCTGCATTTTTCTGAGGCACAAGTTTAACCTCTCACAACCCCGAGCTCTAACTACATTTTTGTCATTTTTGGGCTTGGGAGACTGCAGATACTGTCTGAATTTCTTGTAATTTCCCTTAGAGATGCACATGACACAAGAATTGTCACCAGTTTGCTAAATAATGAAGCTGAAGGGTTTGAAATATTAAATATAATTTTCCATTCATTTACTTAGTAAATATGATTTCAGCTTTTAGGGTGGATTTTGGTTTGGCTTTGACTGACTGATTGAGAAGGTTACTTCAGTGGCATCTGTCCACACTCGTCATCTACAAGCTTTGGAGATGCTTCATTAAGATTTATATGTTTGAATGATTCTTAGTATATGAAAAGAGAGAGAAGGTGTCAATATACAAATAAGGACCTAGAAACCAACTGTATGGGGTACGGCAGGACCCAGTATTTTGTAGGCTCACAGGTGGAGGTTGTGTTGATGAGAGAATTGAGTTTTAGACTTCTTGGACTGTTGGACCACCGTCACCTTCTACAGTTTCTTGTGGAAAAGCATTAGGAAGTCAGGAAGTTGGGAGCCAGCTAGCAAAATCTTACAAATTTTGTTGGATGATCCTGGGATAGGGAATTGGGGGAGGAGAGGGGATGGTGGTGTTCCATGATCCCTGGATCCAGCAGGATCTATGCACTTTGGTGATCAGAACCTAACAACCACAAAGGTGTAGAAGGCTGGTGGTTTTTGCTGGGGAAAGTGCCAGAAGTGATTTCCAGTTAAATTGCTCTTAGTTTTAACCCACCCTTCCTTCCTCTGATGTTGACAGCTCTGCAGTTAATATCATAGAACATCAGGCAGTTGTTTAGCAAATTTAAGTCCTGGCAATATCACCCCAGCAGCACAATATTTTCTCTCCCCCAGATAATTAAAACATTTCCATTTCCATCCACAGTACTCAATGCACTGAATTATTCCTCCCCCCTCTCCCAGTGATTTTCCAGCAGCTCTTATCCCCCACTCTGTCCTATATGCGTGTAAACCTAAATGCCAGCTCAAATTCAATCCAACCTCACATTTTGTCTGGGGCAAAAACTAACCAGTGCCTGTAAAGTCCTATGCGGAGTGCCGGCTGCCAGTGCCTTCCATCCAGCCTGTAACTTTGTACTTGTGCATATATAGGGACTGACAAAAGCAAAACCCTGTTTTGGTATGTGTAGAAAATGTTCACCGTAAGAGGAAATGAAAATTATTTAGATTAAAGTCAAAACAACAATTTAACATCCCTTTGTGTACACAAACACTCTTCTGAAAATCACAAATCATAGATGCTTGATGTTCGGAGTCATTTTAAATGCTACTTACCTAAAGCCAGGAGATGAGAAACATGTGGCAGACCTTTTTTGCAAAAGTTCAGGGCGGGGAGGGGGAACAAGAGGATGTTTGCATCTGCAGGAGGAGGGCCTAAAAATACTCTAAAAGCCGACAGTTCACTTAAATCATTAATCCTACATTGAAGACATTTCCACATTTTAATGGACTGCAATTAAACCCAATATTTCTTAATACAAGTGTCAGGTGTTTTCAGCAGTGATGCAAATGACTGCTTAGTGCTATAATTCTGAAGGGGAAGGCATTTAGACTGGGCTCATTTGAACAGCCAAATATAAACAAGCGCACATAATTCCATCTGCTTTTTGGCAATTTGTTGTTCCTTTTAGGTTCTCTTTCCCCGTTTGTCTTGTGGACACAGTTTGCAGGAAATGTCAGCCAGCGTGATTGATAGCATGAGATTGGATGTACTGACTTCATGCTTTCATAAAGCAAGACAGCTGTTGGGAGAAACTTTCCTTCAGGAGCTGGAAAGGTTTGAATTTTCCATCTCTTTGACTATTTGGCCTGATGAAGGATTGGGTTTTACCAGACGAGTAAATAAAAAGATGGCTAAGATGTACTAGGAGGTCATTCAAATGATCTTTAAATAGCAATTACTGGAGGGAGGTGGAGGGAAAGCCCTCCAAAGTCTGAGTCTGCTTAAGCGAGCCCTAAAAAATTATGCTTGTATTCTCTCTCTTTTTTTTTTTTTTTAACCACTCTGTAAAAGAGACAATTTTTGGTAACGCGATTTTACAGTGGGAGCTTGTCGTGAGGCAGTGGGCGATGGAAGTGATTCAGTTGAGTTTCCCAGTTGTCAGCTGAGTTTCTGTGGCTGTGAGACTTTGGCTCGCTTCCAGGGTCCCTATGGACTGCAGCACACCAGTTTGCAGTTCTTTTCCTTCTTAAAATTAGCTGTGTTGGTTAAATTTTAATTAATTAGGTTTTTGGATAAGTTAGTTGTGTCCAAACAAGTCTACTTTCCTTCCAAGGCAGAAAGGAAAAAAAAATAATTAAAAAATGCTCATTTTACAGTAACACCTAGATCTGAAAGATATTATTTTATCTTGTGGAACGTGTACTTTGCAGATAGTACGAGAAAACTCTTGAATATCTGTTTATTTGGAAATGCATTATGTGATGATTTTATTTATTTTCCCATGCTGGCTGTCTGTTTGGAAGGGTTCAGTGTTAGCCAATAGTTTGAAGGACTAATAACTGGGTTTCTGGCAATGCTAACTCTGAAAATCTCCTCCAGATCTATGGTCCTACTGGAGATGGACTAGAACCAAAACTCAGGGATTGAAATCCCCTTGACCCAAAACATTGCTGGATGCTACATTTAGATAGTGGTTTGAGTCAGACTCCAAATTCCTCTTAGGTCTAGGTTTTTATTTCTTGCCAAACACATCAGTTTAGTATGTGGCAGTTCCTACTCAAGAACCTGTTGGGAAGATCTTGTTAGCATGGTCCTCCAGGCTAGATTGGGTCTTACTGGGTATTTTGACTTCTATGGTATGCTGCAAAAATGTTTCATAAATCAGTAACAACTCTCATAGTACACTTTCTAGGGAAAAGCTTCTCCCATTCATCTTCTTTCTCAAGAGTAAGGCTTGTCCCACAGAGTACCTTCAAGGATATTCTGCAAAGGTAAGGAGAAAGCTGCTTTGGATGGGGAACTGTGTCCCCCAGTCTGATTTAAGCAGGAGAGGTTGAACTGAAGAGTATGCAGCATTTCTGCGCCCACCTAGAGTGCTCAGTGCAGTCGTGTGTGCTGGGCTGTGCCATAGCCTCTGTCTCATTTGTCTCTGAAGTTCAAGTTCAAGAAAATGCTCAGGGGTCAGGAAAATGTGTTTATAGAAGCAGTCATGATTATAGGAAAACTTGATATTGCTGTAAATCCTAAAAAACCCTCACCCCCCCAAAAAAACCCTAAAAGAAAAATTTAGAAATGCTTTAGCAACCAGATTGAAATAGCAGCAGTTACTCCAGGCAGCCAAAGGGTGCCATTAGCTGCTGTGTGGATACGTTTTGCAATGCTCTGGGTAAGAGGATACCAAGGAACAACGTGGGTCACTTCATTTAGATCCCTGTAAACATTTCTGTAATCAGTAATCATCTTAACTCCGTGTGGATCACCGTAACAATCTAATCACCTACACAAATACACAGGTTCAGCGCCACTAATTAGGATTCAGTGGAACTGGAAATGAGCCAGTCTACATTCTACATGTACAATCAATTTATTGTTAAATTTTTTGAAGAGCTAACTATTTATTTGTATCTAAATGAGAATTCTTTTTTCTTTATAAGTTTACGAATGAATCCTGGGTATCTTTATACGCAGGGCACTGTGTTTACTTCTCCTGTAACGCCGTTTAAACAGGTAGCCTTTCATCAGAGAGGAATTTAATGCTTTGCATTGCTTTGGCAGATTGTGGCTGCTCTATGATAAATAAGGTTCTGGCAGGTCACTACTTATTTTTGAACCATTGCTCCACTAAGTTCTCGAAATTCAGGGCGATCAAAGAACTGCTTTGCTGTTGTTAGTAATACTTTTATAGCATTAATGCCTCAAGGTCCCAATTGAGATGAAGCCCTACAGCCCAAGACATTGTACAGACGTGGAATGAGAGACAACCCACGCCCTATGAAATTCATAATCTAACTAGCAAGAGCAGACGGGTGTGATGCACAGAAAGATGACTAAATACCAGTGGCAGAGTCTCTAAGCCATCTTTTAATATTTTTGGCTTTAAATGTTGGGATGTGCTGCCTCTGGAGAAGTTACTTCCATTCCTTCTGCTGCCTCAAAAGCATATTTTCTAAAACAAAGTAATTTTTTAAAAATCATAAACAATTAAAGACACTTTACATTAGAAATGAAAGTGCCAATAACTTACAAAACACCCAGAAAACAATTGCGTGTGCTGTGAACTGTGGTGTTTTCTGATGAGCCTTTGTTGCATTTTGTACCCTGTATCTGAGAAATCCACAGAAGCTAAAATTATCTAATATAAATAAGTGTTTATACTGCTTTGTCATGCTACTGAATGCTTGCAGAGCGTGGATGTTTAGCTGTTAAGAGTGTCAGTGAAACAAAAGTCCTTACCAGTACATCTGTGTGATTGAAAATACTTGTTTATCCGTGCGGAGTGCCATTGCAGTGCTCAGGTCATGGAAGAATCTCCTTGCGCCAGAAGCTCTGGGAGCAGCTCTGTCTCTCTCAGTCTGGTGAAGCAACGATTTTGTACATCCCATCATCTCTCACAACAGGTTCTGCCTGTTGTTTTTTTACTGAACCTCATGAGGAGGTATCATTAAACTGTTGTTTGAAATAACTCGTGTTATTGGAGTGTACCTTCATTCTGCAGGAGTTAAATCCTTAGCCGAGCTCGTAGGACTCTGAATTAAGATGAGGAGGTGTTGATGTAAAATTAACCAGCCACTCTTACTGCATTGCACATATAGCAAGCAGCCATGGATTAAAGATATGGTTGTGCCCTGAGATGTGCAAGCAGAGGCAAGATGTATCCCCTGCTTTGGATTTGTTGAGAACTTAACGAAACCCAGGTATGACATCTTGAGCTCTCAGTACAGCAATGGCAATAAATTTGAAATAAAAAGGGGATGTTGGCTGGTGAGTGGTAGATGATAATGATGAAAAAGTTGATGGTTTTTTTTGTGACTTATGGTAACTGCTAGTTACTCTTCAAGGAGTGAATTCGGGAAAGGCTGACTGTTACAGGTGTTAAATATTGGTGTTTATCTTAAAGTAATTAAAAGGTTCAGAGGGTAATATCAAACATAAAACTGACTGAAACTATTTAAGATACAGAACAACTGTTACTTGCCGCTACTGAGCATAATTTAGCTCTACAGAAAATGCCAAAATGTGTATTTTTTGCTATGTACTTAGTCTGCTTTTGAGGAAAGAAAATACTTTCTTGGACTGCTTCATCGCAGTGTTTCGCTGTATTATTATTTTCCCAGCTGATCCTGAGCTTGCTGTCTAACCATGGGAGATGCAGAAGATTGTGCCAAAATGCTGTGGTTTTCACTTAAAGCAGCCTAGCATCTGGAAAGATCTTGAAGAACTTTGACTACACCTTGACCCTCTGAAGGTTAGGAAACGCATTTTAAATTGACAGTATATTTAAGCTGAATGTGAGTGTTACTGTTTTAGGGTTCTCACCACTGGGCTGAGAAATCTTTTGCCCAAGCTGTTTGTATCAGTTAATTCTATTAAAACAATGGAAAAATGTTGTTCACACAGAAGTTTTGCCTCCCATCACTGCCAAAACTTTTGGAGCAATTGCTTTCCATAGTGCTTGATCATAATTACCTGTACTGAATTGCCAGATACTTAATGTCACTCTGCTCCTCTAAGACATTGTTTGCTTTTCAGGTGACTAATGTGGATACTGTGCTGTCTGTTCGCTGACGAATTAGGAGCCTGCACAGAGCTGCTGTGAGGAAGAGCAGGGTGCTGCTCACCTTTGCCTCGTTGCTGGACCTTGTAAGGTAAGGTCTGGGTTTTAGAGCACCTTCCAACCTTTTGATGAGTGAGTTGAGTCAGAACAATAAAGAATCGAGTATTTTCGGAGACAAAATTTCATGAAGATACCTGATATCCTTTTTTTAAAGTGTTTATAAATTCCTGTTTTAGCAAAATGTCCTTATTGCTTGTTATTACTGAATAAATTACAAGAGTTGTGAACTATGAGACTGATAAATCTTCAAATCTTATTAATAATCTTACTGATGTAGACATATATTGTAAGAAACACTTCCTAGGACTTCAGATTTTTTTTAATTTGTCCTGGAGATTGTTAATATTCATTTTTAGAAAATTACAATCAGGATTTACAGATTATATCATGAAAATATGAAAATAATTCAAGATCTCACTAGTTGCTGTGACAAAACCTAATTTGTGTCAGGGTAGCCTAATGTGTTTGTCTTTTATTTGCATGCAGCCTCAAGTAAACACAGCTGTCAAAATGTTTGTGCAAACACATTTGCAAATGGGTAAATAATTGGGAAGAAAGTGGTGGAGCAAGCGGAACCAGAAAAAAACTTTGCAATACTCTGTAGCCAAACACGAGGAACAGATCTCTGTTAACATGGTACCTGAGGAGAGATTGAGTGAATCCATAGCAAGAGTGCTGCTTTCACATCAGGGCTGTTAGAAGTCTTTGGGCATCTGGAATAGTGTGTGTGGTGCTGGGCTCCCTGAGTCAGGAAGGACAAGGAGCTACTGGAGAGGGGTCGAAAAAGGGCTACAGAGGTGATGAGGGGACTGGAACGTCTCTTTTATGAAGACAGGCTGAGGGACCTGGGAATTTTTAGCTGAGAGAAGAGACGGCTGAGGGGGATCTTATCAATGCTGATAAATACCTGAGGGTTGGGGTCAGGGTGGTGGGGTCAGTCTTGTTCAGTGGTGCCCAGGGACAGGACAAGAGGTGATGGGCACAAACTGAGTTATAGGAAGTTCCACCTAACCATGAGGAGGAACTTCTTTCCTGGGAGGGTGGCAGAGCCCTGGGACAGGCTGGCCAGAGAGGTTGTGGAGATGTACCCAGCTCTGGAGACATTCAGGCAAACCCCCCCTCCCCCCAGATGCTGCCCTGTCCTCGAAGTTAACCTGTTCTGGCAGGGGGTTGGACTGGATAATCTCCAGAGGTCCCTTCCAACCCCAACCATGCTGTGATTCTGTGGTCTCCCTAGGAAGTCACTATAGATGAACAAAAGAAGGATGTTAGAGATCCATTGCTTGAAGTGCAGGATCCATTTTTCCAGGGTTTGCAAGCTTTCCAGCTTCTCTACGTCTCTACCTGCTGGGGCACCAAGAAGCTATTTCTTCCTCACCTTTGTGTGGTTGCCTTATGGATCAGTGCTCATGCAAAGAAATACAACAAGTAGCATTGAGTATTTTCTTGTATATCTGTCAAACCCCCACTGATCAGGACTGGAGCCTGCAGTACCTTTTGGGTGTAAACAAATACTAGCAATTCCTTGTCATGAGCAGAAGGTGTAGAACAGGGTTTGGGGCACTCTGTAGCCTTTTCATTGGGCTAAAACAGTTCTGTAATGTTGGGGATTTTGAAAAATCATTAGTAGTGTTTCCTTATGTATAGACAGACAGGCAAAATGAATCCAATGCAGCACTGCAACATAATGTTTATTAAAAATCTCCACAAATTCTACTGAAAAGAGCAGAGTCTACAAATCCCATATTTGTACCAGCTTAAGACTGCAGAGTCATTAGCAGACATCGACACATCCTACATCATATAAGAGTACATAGGTTGGGCAGGGGGTTATCCAGGATTATGTATTTCTGTGCAAACTCAGTTCCTCCATTTTCTCTGGATGGTTAGATACTATCTTCTTTTCTTTGTGTGCATCCATTATTTTTCATTTATGGGTTGACATGATACTTGAGCAGAAGTGAACTGCAAGAAGATCAGTGAATTCAGATGTACTGTTACTTTGTGTGATTAAACAAGAAGTTGAAAGCTCTGTAACATAAGCAGTTTTATTATTTCTTTTCCTCCCTTTTACCAAATCAGTCAATACCACAAAAATTATTATTTTCTATAATGTCCTACATCCTTCTCTGAAGAATCATCTGTGCCATTTTTAGCTGTAAAGCTACTTTCTCGTGGTAAAAAGAATACAGCTAAGAATTCTGAGATAGGCAAGTGATACATAAAGCAGAACTGTTCATGTAACATTACGGGCTGCTGGGGCTTATGTTAGGTTCCAGAAACCTCTGCAGCTTGGTTTCAGCAGCACTTCTTAGGGCCATGCAATGGTGTAAGGGAGTGCAACTATGTCAGTAGCATTTTATAACTTCAGCCTGTTGTGCAAATTTTATTGCAGTCTTAAATCAGTACAAAGTGATCGCTATGCCCATAAGTAACTCTGACGTATCATGTGCTGTATGAATTGAGACACAGAACACAGGGTACAGGTGATAAAATATTATGCCCACACTGAGAACATTAAAATGCTGATGTTTTGACCAGCTGGCTTAGCTCTTTTTTTCTCAGCTGGAATAAATAGTAATATTAAAGGATTAGCATAACCAACAAAAAGTGTTGAATGACTTGATTTTATTCCAAGCAATAAGAATATTTAGGAACCAGCATTTTAAGCATTATATAACAGAAGAACATATTTCTCCATATGTAATTTATGTAGCATTTTTCTAGAAATGGATATATTATGTTTATAGTAATTTAATACTGAATTTGGAAAACTTTGGTACCTGTGTTCATGTTTGTTTTGTTGGGGTTTTTTTTCTTTAAATAAATGTTTTTGTGTGTTATTGTAAGAGTAGAAATGAAGAAGTGGTTATCCACTACAAAGCATCAAGGTCAGTCAAGTAAAAGTGGATCCAGTCTTTTGTACATATGGTTGAGATCACCAGCATTTTCCTCGGGTCTTTTCCATGGATGTCACAAAGCTTAGAGAGAAGAATGGGATTGCAGGATCACCTGACAAAAGGTGCATACAAAGGATTGGAAGGAGTAGTGAGGAATTTTCAGCTCTGTCCTGAAGCTTGCTAGGAAGTTTTTGGATATACAAATGTTTAGGGGTTGGACACATATGAGTTTGATTTCACACTGAAGTGATGGTGCCTCATGTCTTTTTTGCAGCATGCAATTGCAAAGCAACAGTTAGATTTTAATGTTTATAATGTTTTTTCATTAATAAATCTCTGGAATTTAAGGAAAAGAATGAGGAGTACTGTTTTCTGTTTTGGCAATTTGCACTGGTTTTGTGATTTAATTTTCTTTCCTGAAGAGTTTCAGGAGTTGAATTTTGGTGCTAACTCAATTGTTAGGGTCTCTGAGTAGGTCAGTCAGCTCTTCATTTATTTATTTTTTTTTAAATGAATGACTTTCTGAAGTTAAATGAAGACATTCCACTTATCAAAATATACTTCTACTTTTTATTTCTTTGAAGGTTTCAGCAGGGTCCTTGCTGCAGCCAGACTCTGGACTGTGTTTTCCATGCTACCAGTTCAGAATTTAGCGGGTTTGACAACTTCATTCTGCAAACAGGCAGTGGCATCATCAGGTGACTTGATGCCCCAAGTTCTGATCCATACATTGCACTACTTCCCTTTGCCCCTCAGGTACAACGCAGCCGGCAGTCTGTGATGTTGGCTGTGTACAGAGCAGTCTATCTGGAACGTGGTGTGCACAGAAAGCCCTTGTCATCCTCCAGTTTTATCACTGGGGAAACAAGACTTCCAGTTCATCCAGTCTCTCTCACAGCTTTGGGGGTTTAAAAGACTATTCTCATTCCAGCTGTAGGTTTATTGGGAGCTAATGCATTTAAAATAACCGCTAAACACAGAAAAAGGCCACTCCTCCTGAGACAACTCCAGGTTATCTGTGAGCACGGGGACATGGGCAACGAACGATTTTTGGTAAATC
This sequence comes from Heliornis fulica, assembly GCA_013399135.1. NCBI lineage: Eukaryota > Metazoa > Chordata > Aves > Gruiformes > Heliornithidae > Heliornis > Heliornis fulica. Next base: position 211,527 of record VXBZ01002541.1, on the reverse strand, counting down.
AATACTCAAAGTGCCAAGCAGGACAAAAGCTCTGCATAAAGTTTTGTTAGCTTGTGACCAGAGTGGTGGGCTCTAGTCTTATGATAATATTTTCAGCCTTTCGCTTTTTATTATTTTTGGGTTTTCATTTCATGTGCCAGACAGAAAAGAAATGATCTATAACATGTGCCAGCCCTCCGTGGTAGATTTTCTTGCACTGCTTTTTAGGTACATTTATTTTTAATCTGAAATGCTTATAAGAACAGTTACATTGTTGAGGCACCAAATTTTCTGTGTGCTTCTTTCACTAGCAAGTTCCTTTCATCTTGAGCAAAGGCTTTTGTCCCATCACACCAATTTCCTTTATGGTATCTTTAAAAAGGCACTTGGCCTTGTTCACCCTACTTTTATCCAAAAGGCTGCTGTAGCCCACAGATGTTGATGGCTCTCCTGATGCTGAAATGGGCTTCTGAGGAAATTTGTTTCCTTGCAATGGATCCGTGTCCCACAACTCATCATGATGACTGATGTATGACTGAAAGATCCCTGTTGCCAAATCCTGCTCCCATAAATTTAGCTCTTTCACTTATCATATTGAAAGACACTAAAACTGCTATAATAAATTCATCATAAAGGGGAAATTTTTTTGAAACTTAGCTCGATGTCATGGCTGAAATGACAGAGAAGCTCTGGAGGTAAGATGGTCTTTCCATACAGTCCTATGCTTGCAGAAGTACATGTTACCTCTTGACAATGATCGTGGTGTATGGGAAGATTATATAGTAGATGTATTTTATATGTCAAACTTTTTACAAGTTGCAGTCAGAAAACCATATTGAATAGTAACAATTCATTGAAGTTTAGAAGTCCATCGTTAATAAGAGGTATGCAAGCTATTTTTTTAATGAAATACAAAACCTCAAAAATGCAAATATTTCTAATTTTCATAGTATAGTTTGTATCTGAGACCTCGAAGCCCCTCCAATGCCACTCTTGCCTTGGACAGGGACACCTTCCCCTAGCTCAGGGTGCCCAAAGCCCCATCCAATGCTGCCAGGGATCTAGGAGCAGCCACAGCTTCTCTGGGCAACCTGTACCAGTGTCCCTATCCTCCCTGGGAAGGATTTCTGCCTCACACCTCTCCATCTGCCCTCCTGCAGCTGAAGGCCATTCCCCTTGGCCTGGCCCTCCCTGCCCTTGTCACCAGTCCCTCTCCAGCTTTCCTGGAGCCCCTGGAGGGATTGGAAAATACTTTGAGGTCTTCCCAGAGGCTTCCCTTCCCCAGGATGAACCACCTCAACTCTCTCAGCCTCTATGCAGAGCAGAGTAGCTCTTTTGCTGCATGTCTTTCAGCAAAAATTAATGAGTTTATCTTTTTAAAAAAACCAAACTGCTTTGCATCTAAATTATTATGTTGTGCTCATCATTGAAAAGTATCTTGAAAAATGTGACATTTGAGAGAATTTAAAATCAGTAATTAAAAAGGTGGCAATGTTGGCTTCAAGAAAGGTAAGTCTGTGAAGTTTACAAAGTGAAACCACCATTCCAGTTGTAAAGACCTAAGGGAACTTTTGGAGATTTTCATGTACGGACTGTGTTTTATCACAAGCATCGCAACCCCCACAGGAACGGCACCAATGTTAAAATAACTTGAGATATGCTAAAAGATTTTTCCTTGTTTAAAAAGTGTGACTCCAACTGTCCGTGGATTTTGTGTTGGAATTTCACTGTATCCTACTTTGTGAGCATTTACTGAGCGTTTACCTTTACAATACGTGGTCCGAAAGGGCATGGAGTGTGTAGCTGTTGAGACATATGTCCCGCTTCCGCTAAGTGTAATGCCTTCATTGTTTGTGTGTCAAGATATAAAGACTTCTTGTTCACATAATGGATACAGCTGGTTGGGTGGGGGGCAGGGAGGTTCTTACAATAAAAAGGCATTTGATTGCTGCCGGGATCCTTGTCAGTAAAATACTCAAAGATGGTTAATTGGACATTAATGTGTCAGATTTTCAACAAAATAACAAGAAATTTGCCAAAAATAAAACCCGAAGGATCCACGCCTCCAAATTTTACAACAAAGCTTTGTTTAAAATAGAAGTTAAAGCAGCTAAGATTTATGACATGTTGACATAACTGATGGTAAAGGAGTTGGCTGAAGCTACGGGTGTGAAGGTCCAAATGAGAACATCTGCATTAAGAAGCTAATTCTCTTAAACATACTGATCAAAATATTAATGCTACATGTAAACACAAGTGCTTTATCTGACAGTGATTTACATTTGGAACGACCTAATCCGACTATGCACTGCATCTTTATTCATTACCAGCAGCCTTTACTTAACACTTCATGCCCGCTTGCACAGGTGGACAATCTACTCAGAGTGACTATTGTGTTTATGTTATTTTTTCATAAGCAGGGTTTGAAATTTGTCAAACTGCATCATTGTTTAACTATGTGCCAGTCAAAGGGAAATTGCCAGATGGAGCGGCTTTCCCCTAACCTTGCTCCAGGCAATGAAATTACACATAGGCCACAGTCTTATGTCAAGTCTTTAAAAAAAAAAAAAAAAAAAAAAGAAAAAAGTTAAAAAAAAAAAGTCAGGCCATGAATAGGTATGACTATGTGCATTCACAAAACCTGGCTTTCTTATGCCACTAATTTTATATGAAGGCTCATGCCAATGGTAAATAAAACTTCATGTCCGTCATGTCACTCATTAACTAGGTGCTCATAATTTATGTATTTAAGGCTTGCTTGTCCGCCAAGCAATCAAACAGTAAACCATGTTTTATAGGTGTTAGTGTTTATAGAAACTGTAAATAAATGTCAAACAAAAAAAAAATCAGGTTTCAGAAAAATGATCAGGGTTAAGTCATTTATCATTGTTCCAACTGGAAAAACCTGAGAACCTGCAGTGCCAAAGCAAATGTTTCCCTGGCTTTTTCTAATGTGCAGCTTAAAGTACCAGATTGTAGAATTCTATTAGCAGGATTTGATGAAATGGAAAATTTGCAGATCATGTGCTTTAACTGAACCTCTCACTCAAAGGATGGGGCAAGCTGGCTCTTAAGATGGTGGCCTTTCATTGTTATAAGTTGTTTGTTTTTTTTTTATTTTCTTCCTTTTATGCTTAACATCAATGAGAGATGATTTGGGCAAAAGCTAGACTTCTTCAGACTATGGGCAGAGAAGTCCTTCAAGTAAAGGAATGTTGGGGTGAACCTCTGCTAGGTCACTCGACTGTGATGGGCACCATCTGTCTGCTGTTCTCTCCCAAGAAGGTACACGGTGAAGAAAGCATGTACAGACACCTACTGCTTGGTCTTGCCATGTTGATATTTTTGCTCAAGTTCATGCTCTTGTTGACTGCCAGGAAACAGCACGTTGTAGCTGGTTGTAGCAATCTCTGAAGTTGTGTTGTACATGCTAGTCATATATTTTGGGGAGGAAATTACAAAATGAGGACATCTGGATATTCAGAGGCTTTTGCTGGAGTATAAAGATACTGCAGACCAGTGGATGGTACAGCGGCTGCCCACTAGGTTTTGTTGTGGAACAGAAATATGTTTGCATTTCAGTGCTACATATATATCTGTGTGGTGGTTCTAAAAGTTAAAAATTGTAATTCTATCATTTTCTACATGGATTTGTCTATATAATTGCACTTTGCTCCATATTTTTCTGTACGATATATTTACAGTGAAACTCAAAAATTGGTCAGATAAGCCAGGGCCTCTAGAGCTTTGTCGGAGCACTATTGTCATTATAACGTAGCTGTGCTCTGCTGAGGTATGGAGGTGTCCAGGGAAGGTGACTCTGATCTGCTGTGGCCTGAGTGGGCAGCTGAGTCAGTGTTACCCTCGCTGGAACTTTCTGAAATACAGCACTGCTCGTGTTCCTGCATCTCGTATTCCCATAGGTTCCCTTGTATCAGCTGAGAGGGGAAGAACTTTTTATCAATTCTGTTTATAATGTTCAATTTGTATATTTTCAATAGATGAGGAAGGAAGGTAATTCAGTACAACCTTCATCTTGATCCAGATTCTCGTGTGATGAAATTGTCTTGGCTGCACTGACACTGATGAGGCAGAACACGTTGATGAAACCCAAAGGTACTGAGAGCTGTTTGATGTAGTAAGGGCTAAGGATTGTGCTACAAAGCAATAACTGTGGAAAGAGTAACCCATGATTGTTAAACGTAATCAACACCTTGACTTCAACTTATGTAGTCATTCTGTCCTGTAATTAGGTCTAACGTGCCTGTAGTTGTGTACTACTAACATATAACGGTTGTACTTCATGATATCCTTTCTATTTGCCCTCTCTTTGTATGGTAAAATGAATTAATTCTAAGTACTTTTAAGTTGTTGCTTGTTGGTTTTGCACAAGCTCTGAAAAATCTTTGCTGTGAAAATGTGCCTTGGCATGTCTAGCACAGGCTCCTCACAGGCACAGGCATTTTATGAGTCCTGTTTCAACAACAACAGTGAAGGGCGTATGACACACCAGCTTCAGTATTTCCCTCATGTTGTTGTGCCCATCATAGATTACTTTAGTTCTGAGTTATTTGAAAACTCATCCAAATTAAACAAATAGACTCTCAACTTTTTGAGTATGGTAATGTGTGGTATCCAGTTTCATGGTATTTCTAGTGATTTTTTTAAGTGATGCTATTTCCTGCTATTTGGCCAACTTCCGAGGCCGTTGTTGAGGGTTCCATCGCAAACCATTTCTGAGCCATACTGTGCACCTGTATCTGAGACAAACCATGAGGCTTCCATTTGATTCTTACTCAGCAAAACTTCCATCAGCTCTGCTCTGAGTTGGGACTTGTTGAAGTCCACAGAACAGTTCCCATGATTGTGCTTGGAAGTTGTTATTCCTTGTGTATGCGGTAATTTGCATACGATATTGTGGCTGAAGTTGATTCACCAATTTATGGATGGCATTTAAAAATACATAGTAAAGCATATCTATTCCATGTTTTCTTGCTTTCTGAAGATAGTCTCTGATTCTATAGGTGTAAAAAAAAAAAAAATAATGTAGGCAATAAAAACCTTCAAATGGCTAAGACCATAATTCATGCCTTGTAATGCATGTTTTTAAAATCAGGCCTTTTTCTGGCTCATTACCCAGCCTGTAGAGTTGATTTTTTTAATTAATGTAAGAACACCTTCTTTATGGCATGTTCATGTTTACCCAAAAGTCACATCATTTTTCAAATTATACAAGGTGTCAGTACCGAGGGTAATGATCTTTATTGCTCACATTCCAAAATGAGCGCTGCTTTCCCCTCCCCCTGCCCTCCCCAATCTGTCTAGAATAAAGAAGAATCAGAAATGTTTTTCCCCTAGTAGCATTTGTATGCTAGTGAGCACTGGACATAAAAGTCGCACCGAGGAGCCATCGGGTCTGCTTTTATATGAGTTGTTCCTCACAGTTAAACTCTACCAAGCAACCCGCAGCAGATGCCCATGCTCTGCCGTCAAGAGTCCAGCCTCGTCCTGATGTGGTGTGATGTTTATGTTTCTGGAGACAGCTCTTGCTGGATAAGTAGGATTCTTATTTGGTTGCAGCGGAGCACACATAATGGACTAAAGACACTCTAAGCATAAGCAGAAACAGTTCCTGTTGACTTTCGTGTGTCTGAAAACCCATTTGCTTCCATTACATGTTTCTGATTTTCATTTCACTAGGTGAGATCATACTGTGGTGAAGTGGTGTACAGAACTAGTTGAGGCTCCATCCCATTAACTTCTGGTGATGATCAGAAGAACCTGTATAGTCCTGATAATCTTAAGGAAGTTAGCAGACAAAATGTTTCTAGCATTTTTTTATTAGTGAGAGCAGGTCTTGGGGGCTGGGATGGTCTCTGAAGTAAACGCTAACAGAGAGACCTGTATTTCTGGGTGTGTGGGTTGCCTGGTCTGGGTCGGGGATTCATCAGTGCTGTGTTAACAGAAATACAACAGGATTGCAGGAGAAAATATAAATACTTTGCAGCAAGATGTTAGAAGAATTGGCTCAGTTTTATCTTGAAAGTGTGTGTTTTTATTACCTCTTATCATTCTCTGTGTTAAACCTTTCAGATTAGAGATGCTGTAAACCATTATAATACTTGACACCCAACAGCTTCCAAAAATTTAGAATTTTGGTTCATCTTATATAATATGTGTTGTCATGATCAAGTCTGAAAATTGGAGAGCTCATTCTTGCTCTATTTTGTGAAGTTGTGCAGTTGCCAGAACCAAAAAAGCTGTCATGCTGATCAAGTCAGTAGAGGAGTTGGATGTCATTTTGGCAATCTCTTATCAGGACTTGTTTAAGTCTGCCTTTGATTTAGTTGGTGTTTGCACAGTGTATCCGAAGTCAATGTCAAGAGCATGCATGTTTGCTAGTGAAGAAGTTGGCCCATGGCTGTCTTGGTACAAATCCTCATTGCTGTTTGCTTCTGAGACTGAAGCATTTGTCTTTTACCCCCATGCCGTACAACCCCTATCACTGACATAGAGCTGATGCAGATCCTCCTCACACCATTTCATACCTCCATTTCTCCTGCCTCCCCTCCCAATCCCATTCCTCAAGCCAACATTGTAGGCCATGCTGTGGGAAAGGGTACATAGCAGTGGCAGCCCATGGATCTCATTAATGCCCATCTGTCATTAATTCAGTTATCATCAGAATCCGTCAGCCCCAAGAATAGGGAAGGGCAAGTGATTCTTGGCTCCCAAATAATATTTCTGTGGAGCTGGACTATTGCCCTTGGGTTTGATGTTGGGGAGTGTCTTTGTAGGCTTGCTGTACTTGAGAAGGCTCAGTGAATTTCTGAGTTAAAAGCTATTAATCATGTTTCTTGATGATTTACTTATTCAGATACCTCATCCAATAAAGAACAGCTCTTTTAGTGGTATGAAGATGTGGGATAAGACTCAGTTTACAGGAGGCTTTCTTAAGTGTGCGGGACAATACAGAGTTCTTCCAGTGCATCATCTGGAGCTGGGTATATATTTGCATCCTTGCTGGATGATAAGTAAATATTTACTTTCCTGGTAATTTTCAATCAGTTTTGGAGCTTGTTCAGACTTCTACATGCTTGTGCATGTGTGATTTGGGAATGACCTTCATAACCTGAAGAGCAACTGTGATCATAGTGAACTGTTATGGAAAGGTGGCATCCATTCCACAGCAATAAATTCACATGTAATTAAAACATGAAAAAGCATTTCCTTGTTAGCCAAAAGATGTGATTCCCCATGTATCTTGTGTTATGAGAATTAGCCAAAAGATGTGATTCCCCATGTATCTTGTGTTATGAGAATCAATAAATAATCATACCCTAGCCAACTTCTTAACACCATGCATCATCTGTCTAAAGCAGGTCTCAACATGGAGGCAGAGTACCAAGAAAGCCAAATTTGGGATTATGTTGATATATATCTCCTTTCCTGCTTATTACTTGCTGAGAGCTTTCTACCTTCTGGTGGCATTGCTGTGATTGTCATCTGGTGAAATTAACATCATAATTAACATTATGATGTTAATTTCAACAGATAAATTAATGGAAAAGTTTGTAATGACAAGGTACTGCTAATGAAGCAATTGTTTCAGGTCTTTAGGATTGGTTATGACTTTTATGATTAATTTTTTTTTAGTAAAAATACTCTGAAATTCCTCTATCCACCTGGATATTACTGTGGTGATCTGGAATTACTGTGTTGGAGCTGAAGCCCTGATGATTTTAATTTTTTTGCAAAATAAATGTTATTTTCTTGTCTGTCTTGCTAAACTTGCCTATTAGCTGGTTGATGAACTAGTTAACAGTGACTCATAAACAGTGTCAGAATTTTCTTCTGGGTGTCCTGAACATCTATTTTTGTGCATGTGGGGTTTTTTTGTAGTAAATCAAGGACAGGGAGAGAGAGAATGAGGAAGGGGCTGTTGTACCCATGTCCTCCCTGAGTGAGGAATCCTGGTCTCCTTCAGCATCCACAACAGAGCTGGAGTACATCAGTTCTTGTACATCAGTAGCAAACAGACATAGAAACATAATAATCAAGGTAAACTATTGCTCACAAATTGGGGATGTTGTAGCTCAGTAGCTTTCATTGTTTTGGTGTTGTATCACCTTTTCAGGACTGAAATAAAGCATAAAAAATAATTAATGAGGAAAGTTTGTGGATAGATACACAAGTGTCTGCTTGGAAAAGTGCCTGTTGTCATTTTTGCCATTAAAAAGTATTTCCTTTTAGCAAAAATCATTTCATCTAGGTGCTGATTTACTTTGCTTACCAGTTTTTCATCGTGGAAGGGAGAACAGAGAACTGATTTTTACAATCACAAAGATGTGCTACTAGTTTAAATGGCTGTAGACTAGTGATGCTTGTTTTAATAACTAATTAATATGTGAATTAAAACATTTTTTGCAGTCCTACATATTAGCGAGCTTTGTTCAAGTGATCAAAAGACAAGCTTGGATTTTAGAACTTTTTCTGAATTTCAGCCAAAGGTTTACAGCAAGGTGTCTTCCAGTGTTCTTGTCTCTTCTTAAGTGACAGACCTGTTTTCAAACATGAATTAAAGAAAAATAGTAATATAACTAAATATACTGGTTATAATAATGCTTCTCTGGCTAAGCTATTATTTGTAAGAAAATAATATATGAAGAGGACTGTAAGTAAACATGCAATTATGCATCTCATTGAGCCAATAATTACATAGATTGTTCTCAGTTTAGGCTAAAAACAGACTGGTGAACTCAGTTGCAGTATGATGAATCTGGTGAAAATCCATAGATAATGTTCACAAAAAATGTTAGAAAATCTGCAGCTGTTTGGTGTCTTCAGCTATCACCTTGAAGACACATTTCTGTAAAAGATCTCTTGACTAGCATTTTAATAATATATAAAAAGTTTATAGACTGCTGACTCTAAGGCAGATCTTTGGGTTGAGAGTTCATAAAATAACATTTTTCATTAGTACTATTTTTAAATAACATGAATAAAATACCAAAATATTAGTAAGAGTTTCTTTCTTGTCATTCATAAGTCAAATGTACAATTAATGTGGATACCACTTTAACTCAGAAAATATTGTTATTCCTAAATGATATTTCTTAGATTTGCATATTAGTTTCTCTTGTAAATCTACTCAGTTGGAGTTAGCAAATTCTTTTTTCTACTTTGGTTGGAAATATCTGTTTGCCCTCATAAAATACTCCTTTCTGAAGACAGTTGTGTTTAAAGAAGCTTTTTTAAGTCCACTGACCCATTTCCTAAACTGCTGTGTTCAGTGCCGTGACTCTGGCTGCAGGTTTAGGTTTTACAGTGTTTGTTGGCTCCGCGTTCCCTTGGAGTCCAGTTGGAAGGAGAACACATCTCTGTCCGGAGGAAAGAGCTGAGGGAGGGGGACCTGGTGTCACTTCACAGGAGGCCACGTGCTTGTTATAAATCCAGGTGACAGCTTGTGAGTCAAGCTGGTAGTGCATCGAATACTGATATTGTTGTGGTGATGGTCTTAACGGTGCAACTTTTTGATAAATGGAATAAAATTTCTTAAAATAGCCTTATCTTTTGGTGCTCTCCTCTCTCCAGAAAACACTGTGAAGGGTAATTATCACATGTACAGTTAAGACGTGGCTTTCTTCTGGAGCTTATAGTTGCTTTTTGTGCATCACATGCCAGCTAAATAGTCAAATATTAACTTTCCTCTTTTTTGTTAAATTGTGTAAGGAACTGTATCCAAACATTAGCATGAACTTGAACTGCGCAGAGCTTAAATCAGACCTTTTTTTTTTTTTTTTTGTGGCAGCTTTTTAGAGCTGTTGACCCTGAGAGCATTCTGGTGTTTCAGGGGATAGCATTCCATTTTTCTCTTCACACATAATGAGCAGTGAACCCCTTGATTGTTGTTGTCTGTTCCCTCTACTGAGAGACCACTGCAGCCAACAAATCCAGAGTTTCATGCTGCAATCTAAACAGAGTGATGCATTGCAGGTGCTTTCCTCATCTCCTCACACCTCTCAAAAACATTAGGAGGGATTTTCAACTTCCTATTCAACTTTTAAATGGAGAGTCAGGTCAGTCTTTGGATTAGAAAACTAATAAATCTTCTGACTTCACTTATTGTATGAGTATCCAGCTAATATCTACCGCTATCCTGGCTTGCGGTACCGTGCCACATTGACCTCACTTCAGTCTGTTAGAATGATAGCTTAATGAATATATCTAAAGACCAGTCATAAATTGCAAGCAAAGAAAATGTCACTTCTCTGATGTTTGTGTATAAAAGTTGGACCTTAAATTGCTTTCTCTCTTAATCATTCTTTGTTTGAGTTACCCTGTAGGTGGCCGTTTCCAAAGATGGGAGCTCCGGTGCTGTAAATAAAGTCCAGCAGGATGCAAGGTGCTGAAAAGAGTGACTTCACTAGCTCTGCTGCTCCACTGCTGCAGTGAAATGAATGATTGTTGATTTGTATTTAATGCTCAATTTCCTCTCCATTACTACAAGCCATGCAAAGCAGCCCTCGTTTCAGGCTATTCATATGAGAGCTCAATCTATCCGGTTTCACATCTGCTAAAAGCCCCCATGTCATGCTAATTACAGTCTTCCCCTGGAAAGAATTCAGGATTTAAGACCAAAGAGAGATATACTTATTTATAGCTAATGCTCTGATCTCAAATCATACTTGTGAAGTCGTAAATACATTAAAAATGCAAGAGGGATACATAAGTGCAGAAAACAACTGTAATGGACGTGCCTTTTCCAAGTACTTTCACAGCAACAAACATGTTCCAGATTGAAAACGACAATGCCTCTGCTTTGATTTCTGTGCTGTAGCAATTACTTCTGCTTGGCCCTTGGTCCATGCACCATCATAAGGTAATATTTGTGCCCCTCCTAAATCAAGAGATGAAAGATTAGCTCCAGACAAATAAACCAGAGTAGTGGCCTAAGACTTGAAAAGATCTTTTGCCTTGGTAGGTCCAATCTTCTGCTTTTATGGGAAACTGGCATGTGAGCTCTTTTATGACCAACTTCAATCTTAAAAAAAGTTATTTGTTCCACTCTTTCTAGGAAAGATTATTCCAGCCATTGCTTGAGGATTTTGGAAATATTTGTCTAAATCTTAAACTCAATATATTATCACCATTTTTTGTCCATATAATCAGCTGCATCATTATACTGTATTTTATGCTTTTCTTCCTTGGCATTTGCTTTGGATGCAAGGGCTGTGGAAGTGAACTGGAGTGACTGGAACTAGCAATTTAGCTAGGCAAAGGAACTGCTGATTAGTCCCCAGGTCCTTCAATCTCCCTCTCTGATCAGCAACATGGGAAGTTCTTCTGGAGTGTTGGTGCAATAGACCCTATATGGGAAGCTATTCTGGAGTGCAGGGTCAACAGACCATCTCTACTGGGATGATACCTTCAACTCAGCATTTTGTTTATAAGTGGCCAATAGCAGATGCTTAATGAAGGCACAGAAACACGTCAGGTGTGAAATCATGCTCCTAGGCTGCAGCAGTCTGTTTTATTCTTCTTTCCCTTTACTTCCATAACTTGTTCTGGAATGAGGAATATTGTTGAAGCCAGTAATGCATTGCTGTCTGCTGAATATCTGATAGCACTTACAGTAAGAAAAAGGTAAACTAGATGTGTTTTCCCCAGGTTGCCAGCAGTACTTGCCCTCTGCCCATTGCAAAGAGGCTTTGCTTTATCTTGCAATGTATCTTTCACTTGCAATATAAGTTGAAGTCCTTTCTATTAGTACCATTTGCAAGCTTGTGTTCCCTTTTGGGCAATTCTTATTGCCTTCCTAGGTTTCTTGACATCTTCAATCAGAGTATTCTTTGGTCACTTTATTTGCCCATCACATTTTCTTTATTTGCTCTCTTGCAATGAGTCTTTATCTCCTTAAGTAGAAATGTTCTCTATCAGGTTTTATTTCTCTGTGCTGTGCATGTTCCTATTAGTTAACATCTGACACGTGCAAAGCCCAAGCTTTCTCTGCATACAGAACACATTTATAGCTGTTTTACATTGTCCATCTGTTGCCTATTTCCATTACATTCACCAAGATTTGGGTTCCACAAACTCATTAAGTGGAATTTCCATCACAAATCAAGACTAGCTTCCAGTATGTTTTAGGAAAAGCCATTCAGAATACTATGTGTACAGTGTTTTAATATTCTGAATGTCCTTCTTAGCCTCCTTAGTGTGGTGATATTTTTGCTTTGTAAAAGTATTGTTCTGTATTGTAGTGATGATTTCCCTTTAAAAAAGAGTATAGAATTAAATATATAATAAAATAATTTGCTTTCTGGCTTGTAAATCAGAACAATGAAGTGAAGGGTTGTTCTTCAGGTTTTATTCTCACAGGTAGTGTTGGAGAAGTGTTTCTATTGTTAGAGCAACAACTAATAGAGAACAACATAAACATGTGTCTGCCTTAATTAGTTGCTATGGATATTATAAATGAAAGTTCTTTTATTTGCTGAGACCTATAGATGGAGTGGAAATTTCAGTTTAAGTGTCTACTTGACTGTTGAATGGATGGCAAAGTCTTCATTACATGACTATGGTTAGTCATTTCCCCTTATTTTGGCTGGATTTACACTTAAAATGGGAGGAAAAGGAGCATCCTATTTTAACATGGAAAAGCAGTAAGACATGTCAAGAGCAGATTGTTTTGTTGTTGCCTTTAAAAAATTTCCTCTGGTTTGGGAAAAATGTTGCAGCATATAACGAATTGCTCAAAATCAATCTGAGGCTTTTCTATTGCAAATTAAGTGAGGGCTGTTGGAATGTGGGGGTTTTCAAATGCATTTTTTTATTGGAGGTGTTTTAGGCTAACGTTTAAGTGCCCAAAATAATCTGATTTTAAATTTCACATGATGTTATGTGATGCATCACTTCCTTGTGCATGCTTCAACTGCAGTAAATTATTTAATAAATAAAAGCCTTGTTTTTAGGAAAAAAAAAATTTTCCTCCCACATGGTCGTTTGCCTGTGAGGTACACGTTAGTGCTTGTTTATGTTACAGTAAGGTGATCCCTGTAGATGGACTAAACTAACAGCCTTGTATTGCTTTAAAGAAGAATAAAAAATAGTTTTAACTCCTTCACCAGCTGTGGGTGGTGGAGGGAAACTTGTCACAATGTGAGAAAGCACAAGAAAAAACCCAACACCACATCCCCCCCAACCAGAGCTGAATCGAACCAGAACCTGACTAATATTTCATCTTTCAGGTGTGAAGAGCAGGATTTTGTGTGTCTGGTCCTTTATGCTGTTGTCATTTTGGGAACCTGCAGATACATTGAAATACAGAGTTTATGCTCTTGGGTTTATGTTGTTCTTTTATACTGTTGAGTGTTATGTCTGCAGGATTATGTGCCTTGATGTTTCTGAACCTTTAATGTGAGGTGTGGTTAGGCATTTTTTGTCTGTCTTTTTTTTTCCTTTCTTTTTTTTAACAGGAAATTACAGTCTAGTCTGTAAAATACTGCAGATTTACTCCTAACACACAGTGATGACAGGAAACAATAATCTGAAGCTATCTGAGTATCTCTAATGTAAGTTGTTAAAACTGGTTTGCTCTGTTCTTTGCTTTTTTGGGCAATGTGGAGTACCATTGACAGAGAATATGTATGCCTTAGCTTAAAAAGATTTGAATAAGAAACCAGTTCTGTAATGTAGTGTGATTAGACGCATGCCACAATCTTACAATGTTGTGGCTCATTATAAGTGAAAAGCATTTTTGGTTTAAATCAAAACCTTTGTCTGTGAAACAGTACAGGCAGATCAGCATCATTCAAATTCAATACTACAGAACCTAATTAGTATGCTAAAGAGAACCTGCCTGTGTCAACTTAAGTTCGGGCCAGGTGTCTTAATTGCATCATGGATTTCCTTTTACACGAGAGTCATACTTACTGTGTCCAGCACATTGAGCATGTATGTAGAGAAAGAACATTTTTATATAGAAAGATACAAGCATGTTATAAATCATATATTGCTTAAACTTTGTTGGTACTAAGTGTTCATGGCTTATTAGTCACAGCTGTTGAAAAGGTTATGATGAAAACACGATACCTTAGAAAGGGCTGCAGAAGTATGAGCGTCAGGTTATTATTGTTGTTATTATTCTTTGTAAATAATATCCTCAAACTAATTTCATTCACTTAGTTTCAGCAATTGTATAGACCAGCAGGAGCAGATATATTCCAATGTGTTTCCTCTGAATACTCTTTCTGTCCTTTTCACACAAGTACTTACAGCGATGGGCATTACAAATGCCATTTCAATGGCATTTTCTCTTAATTGGGGTGAGATTTTTTTTTCTTCCTTTCCTGTATTTGCTTTTTGATGCAGAAATCCAGTTTCAATATCAATCTCAGAAACTTTGAAAGTTTGCCAATACTCTGTTGTTTGTTTGTTTGTTTGTTTGTTTCTCTGAAGTAGGCTTTTACTACACTTCATTAGATGGAGAATGCCTGATTTCTGCATGTTCAGCAAGAATCTGTAAAACCAGGTATAGTTTGATTTCACACAGATAAAAGATTTTCATCTGAGTGGTGAATATCCATATTGCCAGAACTGCTTTGGATCCCTGTGGGTGTCTGTAAGGGCAGGGAAAAGGTGAGGCTGGGTGATGGGGTGTCAGCTACCTGCTCTCAGTGGCAGCTGCATTGAAAGCTCTGCTGTTTCAAAGAGGGGTTCCTGAGGCTCGGAGTCCCCAAAATGTGGCTTGCCTCAGTTCTGTGGCTTCTTCATAGAAAGCAATTGTGGAATTGCAGGCTGGAATAAGAAAAGAGCTTTTCCTATTATTTCATTCTGTCTAGATACAAGCTGCCACCTGCTCCCCTGCATAGATGCCATGTTGGCTCTCTGATGTGCTCCCACAAAGCAAGGTGCAGAAACTCATGGCTGGGGAGAAAGCTGGTACTAGGCCTTTAACATGGTGAAGGCTGTAGAGATGCTGACAGCAAAAAATCTTCAGGCATAGTGGATTCTGGCCTTTGCAGCCTCCATCACCAGAAAATCTTTGCAATGACAGGACAGTTTTTGCTGATGTGCAGTATTTTATGATCTTAGGTTAGATATAGTGGCAGACCTGCAAAGAATAAAGCTGGAAATATTGTCTTTCTAATGAAAAATCCCCAGTGTATCTTGTTTTGGGTTAATGTCTCAAGAGATTATGTTTTTAGCCTCATTATTTCTCTTGGCATGTCTTTAGATGTGACTGTCCAGTGCTTTGTCTTGCATCAGGTTTCTTTAGCCATCTCTTGATGATTTTGCTCATATTGATTGTGTATAGGCTGTATGATAAAAAAAAAAAACTTATCTTCCAGTCAGAGGTTAATCCCATCCATCCTAGAGCCTGCAAATGCTTTTCAGGACAATGGTACACTGGATTTTACATGCTCCAAAGAGTAACTTCTGGGACTTTGGATTGCAAATTGTGGTTCAAGGCTTCTACCCTGTACTTAATATGCTTCTGCTTTCTGAAAATAGTTTCTGACTTTACTAAGTGTGCTTGTTCTTGTGTTGTGTGATATGTTTGTCATTTTGCTGGAAAGCCATCGGCTCACAAATTACATTTAAGAAGACTGGGTAGGATGGGGATGGCCAAGATTGAATAAGACTTGTGCAAAAAAGCTTCAGACAGTCTCATGCAAAATTGGGTTGACATCAGCAACCACTGCAACTGTCCTGTGCAGCACCGTCTTGGAGCATTTGTGTAGGTGTTGGTCCAGGACTTATGGAGATCAAAGCTTGCTCCACTTTGCGACAAAAGGATAGGCAGCTACTCCCAATCTGCTGAAGGTATGGATGATTTCCAACACTGACAGAGCAAGAAGTATAAGAAGTTACCTAAGGATTGGTCTCCTGAAAGGTAAGGAGGATGATTCTGTGTTGAGGATGACTGTTCTTCTTGGTTAATTGAGGGACCACAGAAAGGTAAAGTGGTTTTTAAAATTACTTTGCTGACCTGTCCTGCTCCTTCTGTTTATTTGCAGAATAGAGTGTGACTGAGAGAGACATGTACTAAAGAGGCTGTAGGTTTTGTTGTCATCACCTGGCAAAAGGCAACATTAACCTTGATCTTTGAAATGGTTAGGACCAAGTAAAGCCATGTGGGGTGCAGGAGAGGGCCTATATCTTTCCTTCAACTCACTACACCAAAAATCTCTGAGTTTGCTCGAGTCCCTGTAATCTTGAGAGTGCTTCTTAACTCAGTCTGGATGCTATTTTTTTTTTTTTTTAATACATGTGAGAAAGCATAATGTTCATATTTTCTTTCTTGGCTTTGGTTTTCCACTCATCTGTGTGGTAACTCTTGAACTGATAGTTGTAGTACCAGCTGACTGTTGTGGCTGTTGAACTGACACAACAGAGAGATCTCGTGGTGACGTTACAAGACATGGAATAACTCAAGAAACTATTTTTTAAATATTGTTTGAGTAAAATTTAGATTTGCTCTACAGCACTCACATTTGGCTTACCTTTTCTCAAAGTATTTTAAATAGCCAGGTTTCCTCACTTTTTTGGTCTAAGAATAGTTGTCACGAAAACCTGCCTCTCAGACATGCTTACAGCATAAAATATACTGAGCATTCTACTGGTCCGGGAAGCTGTCTGTAGAAAGTTCCTCAGGTTTTCAAAAAATACAAATAGGAAAGTTAATTGGATTACAAGTCTATTTTGACTACTCCATCCAATTCAGTTGAGAGTTTTTATGGGGACTTACTGGTGTAAACCCATTGAAGTAAAGGTTTCAAGTTACAATTTTATTTTAAAATAAAGTGCTACTTTCTTAGCCTTTTTTTTTAGGAACCTCTTATTTCTCCTTCAGCTTTGTTCTCAAGTATGAACCAAACTTTGTTTGTACCAAGCTCTGAAGAAGAGTTAAAATAAAATGAATGTTTAAATTTTGCTTCACAATACAAGTGAATGCTGGAGCTGTGCAGTGCAGTTGCACTTCATCCCAAGCCAAAAGGAAAGGAGAGCCTTGTGACTATGGTGGTGGCTCAACAGAGTCTCTCTTGGTTGGATGTTTTCATATGCAATTTGTCTTATTTCTTTATTTACCATCCTATGTGATGCTGAGTTTCAATGAACTGTCAGCTTGCTGTGGTTTATTCCTTTTCATGATAGACAAAAGAAAAAGAAATGTTGAAATTGAAAACAGTCATGTTGCTTGCATCTCCTGTTCTTTGCTGGAGCCAGCAAATGCCCAGCAGGCATTGTAATGGATGGGTGTCGCTTTACAAAAAAGTCTTTGGTTGGCTTATGCTTAAATCTTTTAGCTTTCCACAGGACTTTTGAGTCTGACAGTGATTTTCTGACTGCCCCAAGTAAAGAACACAAAGTACGATTTTTTTTGTTCAGTAAAAATGAAATGGAACAACTTTGCTCGCATCCCTTGCAAGGGAAAAAGGTTCAGGCAGCCCAGGAAACCAAGACAGGGTTTGTCCAGTGATGCAGACATTTGCTACCTTCTCGGCCTGTAGGTAACAAATGGTTAAAGTACATGTTTTGTACAGTGAAACTGTTACTGGCACAGAAAATGGGCTATTTTGGGGTATGCACACTCATTGTATTTGACCTAGCTAGACAATGGGAATAGCTGTGGTCTCTAATGAGATTTCTACATCCCTCATTGTTTCAGCCTCATTCTTGGCAACTAATCATGCTCCTCATCTCTTGGTGGCTAACAGGATAGCCAAAGGGTGCAGTTCTTCAACACATTACTTCTCTGGCAATTAAATGAAGGAACTTGCTTTATAACCACTGGTACCTCTGTTGTTGTAGTTGTGTGGCTAGCCTAGGCATCAGGACTGTCACCAACTCTTTTCAAAAAGCCAAACAGAACTCTAAACACAATCCTCTCCTACACTGAGCCTGAACACCAATTCTGGTGTACTCACAGAGCTGGATAAGCAAGCCCTCCACTCCCTCTATATGCTTCTACAAAGCATTTGCATAATTTGTTCTGCCTAGATTTAATACTGGGCCATCAAGCTGTGGCAATGAGCATGTCCTGAGAGACCATCTTTGGTCTTGGGACCAAACAGTCCTGGCTACAGAAGGTCAGGAGAGCAAACCCACAATGCTGAAAGCAATGATTATCCAATTCCCATGTTTGCTCCAATTTACAAGGCCCTCCTTATAGCCTCCTCGTGGCCCCAGACACTACAAAACAGATATTGTTGGTAGAGATTATGAATTCCAGCACTCTTTACTGTGTGTATCTGCTTCTCTATCTGTATATGTTGCAATAGAACAACATGCTCAAGGTTATAAAAATAGCCTGGAAGTGATTGACATGCTAATAATGCTCAATCAAGTCAATAATGCTCATGTAACAAGCTCCTGAGAAAATAATATTTTTGGTCAATAATACACTTTTTAAAAATGAACTGTTTGTTTTTAATTAACCTCATATTTAGCCATTTAGTCATGCCATGTCCATCAAGCACAGCAGAGAAAAACACGTGCTGTCTTGAAACACTGCGTTGTTGCCTTAAACTTTCATCTCTTCCTTCTTGGCTTTCTCTTCTGCATTCCACTTTAGCATGTTTTAGAGAATTGAGGCAAATCACAGCTTGTCATGTTACTTTGAATTCTGTGCTTCTCCTTTGTAAGATGGGTGTTAGGTGATTCGTCTGTGACAGAACATCCTATTATGTTGTGACAGACTGTCAAGGTGAACCTGCTGTAAGTACTTAGCAACAATATAGTGCTTCTAATGTGTCACTTGGCACTTTTTTCTTTTATTTTGTTTTTCTTCCTCTTTTTTTCATTTCTTTTCTTGGCTAAAGGCTGACATATTTTAATCCATTAAGTGATCCAAAAAAACAGGCTTTGGGATTGTGTAATGCTTAGTAAAATTGTGCAGGACAGACAGTGCCCACAAATTCCTGACAGAGAGGAAATAGGTCCTGTGGTCTTAAGACTCTTCATGTCATGTGATGTTAACTACATTGTGGGGTGTTCTTTGGTTGAGATTTGTTTGTATCTTTTCAGGGAAAAAAATTATATGTTAACGGTGGAGGGAATTTTACAAAGAAAATAGATACATATCCCAGTTATGAAGGAGATCAGAAATAAATTCTGACACTTCTGAGATGATTTTCAGATAATTATTTGTGTTGTTTCTGTCTCTACTTGTAGTGCTAGGTAAACTCTAGAGTTCATTCCCTGGCCAACCCCTGCCTCCCACCTGCTTTGGAGACTTTTCTTATCCCTTTCATGGGGCTTGTGATTAATTACAGCATTCTTACAGCCGTCACATTAAAATAATTAAATAATTCTATTATTCTACCTATCCATGTAATTAGATTCTGTGTGGCTGAATTCATATTAAAAACAGGAGTGTGAAGTTGAACTTCAGACAACTTAGACACTGCTAGCTGCTGAGTGCTTTTTTTAATTAAGGAGTCTTAATTAGGTGCCTAGATCTTTTGTTAGGAGCTTGTCATTAAGTAACCTCTGTTCTGACAGTTTTTGTCAGAATGGGGTTCAGGAATGCCTACATCAAGGTCATGGTGCCTACAGGAACCCAGAAATTCTCTTGATGCCAAATTCCCCTATCTTCCCAGAAGTTGGTAGTAAATTGATGACCTACAAAAAAATCTGGCTCATGGTTTTGAAGAAAACTGCAGTAGATGACACCATCAAGGTGTGATTGCTGAGCAACACGTTTAAAATAAGACACATAGAAAAAGGTCAAAGGGAAGACAGAAAATGGGAATCTGATGTGGTTTTAAAGTAAAAAAAGAAGAGCTGCTTAACCCTTCAATATTTTCCTGGCTTTAATTCTTTGTCCTGGTGAAGAGAAGTGAAACCAACATCTACTACTGCATGATCACAAGTTGCAGGGATTTGAATTCCATGTAATTTTGGTTTTTAATCTTGATATTGCGTGGCATGTAGAATAGTAGCCAGTTTTAGGTATTTTTTGACCAGTGCTTTACTGATTACACCTCCTAACATTTTGACTTTAAAAATATTCTCACATTTGAAGCCCTCAAGTTGTGGCATGATAACAGTGTCCTCCTATTTAAAACTTGTCAATGAACTAACTCTATGTCTTTAATTCTTTATCCAAGTCCCTGTGGTATGTTACTAACATCACTGTCTAACAATTGAGCTTACAGCTTGAATGTTTTCTGTATCTACCTTCTTTGAACAAAAATTGGGCTATTTTCTCTCCACTCATGAACACATGTTCATTTATAAATTATCAGAGTTGAGGAAAAGATAGCTGTGTTGGGGCTTGATGGTTGTATCCTGACTCTTGCACTCCTTGAGAAATGGTGAAACTACCCACTGAGACTGAGATGTTCATCAGAGGGATGGTTGCTACAGGACTCCATTCATAGATGTACTTTCTTCTGTGGGTTTTTTTTTTTTTGTTTGTTTGTTTGGGTTTTTTTCTGCAGCCAAGATATATTCAAACAATGTTTTTCCATCATTGGCTGAAATAGAAAAAATGTTTCAAACTCATTTCACAGCAAACAGATGAAACTGGAGGTGAAATTAGCTAAGTTTTGTAAAACAAATAAAGGGTAAGTAATTTTTTAGTTCTTTTGAACAGGATTAAGGCAATGACACAAAAATGCTTTAAAGAAAATCAAAAGAGAGATTTAAAAAAAATACGTATTCTCAGTTGCCTGTGCAAGCTAAGACATTCAGACTTTGGAGTTTGTGCTCTCTATCTCTATACCTGTTCTTACTGTGGTCTGTGTTGCTCTTGCTTATGAGTGGGTTTGTTTTTTTTTCAAACTTGTGGATGAGCCTTTGATGTCAATACTGAAAACTCTTGGATATTTCTTTTGAACAGAATTTCTTCCTAAAACAGTGCAGTAACTATTAGTGAAGAGAATCCAGGTGTACAGAAAAGGTGTTTTCGCGTGCTGTCTCTTGCTGATATGCTTGTAAGTGCAGAAGGAAGTGGAAATGTTACGTTCTCAAGATATTTAAGGAGCATGTCTAGGATTGCTCTGTTTGTATTATATGTCATTTTCTGAGTCGAGCGGAATGTCTTTCTACAGAAACAGAGGAATTATGACAGTATTTTATCATTTCATCACAATCTTTTGCTTGTAGTTTTACTGTAGTCTGCTTTTCTGGGGGTGGGGGTAGGGAATCTGACACCATCTCGCTGGTTTTAGTTGTTTCACTGGTTTGTAAGTCTGAATGCTTCATCTTCCATGTGAACTGTAAGCACAAACCATACGCAGTAACTTTTCCAGGGGAGGAAGAGCTTAGTTCGCGTTGCAGAAACATCTTAAGGACTGAATTCCCATCTAAAATATGCCCAGGGAAATCTCTGAGCAGATCATTTACCTTTAAACATTCTTCTGCATAGTACAAGTGCAACATTTTGGAAGAGGCTGATTACTGGGCAGGAGTACCTTTGGATACTTCTGGTTTTCCTCTCTCCATCTAATCTCTCCATCAATATACAAGTGCTTGCTTTGGCCAGTATGCCCCATCTTTGTGCTATTTGGCATTCTGATGTTCTTTGTATGTTCTTTTTCTAAAAGCAGGAAATATGGCTGATGGTAAATTGTAAGTATACTTGATCTAAGCTCTCCCTCTTTAAAGTGAGGCTTCAGTTTGTATTCTTAACCCCAAATTTCTGTTTATAAATAATTTAAAAATATACATTTGTCACATCAAAAGGGAAAGAATAGGAAAAAAAGCCCTCAAAAACCCAAACCATAAAAACCATAATGCAGAGAAAATATCTTAAGGAAATGCTGAGCAGCTGCAGTTAGCATTGACTTGAGGTTAAATAAAGCCAGCAAAAGACTGGAAAACATATCTTACTTTTCTCCAAGATGCAGTGTCTTTGCTCTCTAAAAAATATTGAATTAGAATACAAAAAAATCCAAGACTTTGGCTAAGATTTCAAGATTTGCGGAAGCTGGACACCTGTTGGGATTTGGCCTCTGTTTTGGTTTTGTTCTATTTTTTTAATAACAAGGAATCACTAAAGTAGATTGTTATAAACGCTCTGTAAAAATGAGGTGACAATGAGTTACTAACGCTGTGAGAAGGCAGCCTCTGTCCTTTCATGAATGGCCAACTGAACTCCACAACTCTGCTGGTTTGGTACCAGATGAAGATTTGGCCACAACTACCCTTAATTTCTAAATGAAAGCTGCTGAAGATACATTAGAATAAGTTGATTTTTCAG
Source organism: Heliornis fulica (assembly GCA_013399135.1). NCBI lineage: Eukaryota > Metazoa > Chordata > Aves > Gruiformes > Heliornithidae > Heliornis > Heliornis fulica. Next base: position 189,335 of record VXBZ01002541.1, on the reverse strand, counting down.
GGTGTTTAACTAGAATCGGGCTTTTAAGTTTGGTTCCTTAGTGATAAAATGGAAATAATCTGAAAATTAATGGTCCCAACCTGCGCCTGTCTGGTCTTTGATGGGGGTGAGAGTTGCTGTGAGAGCAAAGAAACAGAACAGATCTGTATACGGACACAAACGTGCAGACATTCAGTCTAGAACATCTCCGTAGTTGCACATGGTTTTCCAGCATGGTGTTTCTCCAGGCTGACTGGTTCTTAGCTGTACAAGCATGTTATCTTCTCAGGAAGAGTACTGGATTCATGTGAAATACAGCCCTGCTAGAAGCCATAAATAGGTGAGCAAGCTGTCCAAACTGCCACAGCGACAGAGGTGTGACCTCAAGTGTGACTGCACTCTCCCACATCAGGTCAGAGGGAGCATGGGAGCACATGTTCCAATGCAGTGGTTTTCACTTGCTGTCAAGTAAAGTAGAAGGGAATGATGGCTAAGCAGCACTGATGATCCACACCTTGTTTTCTCCCCAGCTCTTACTTTTGGCGCTTTTTTTCTCACTATTTAGATTTTGCTCACAAATGCAATAAACTCACATGTCCTTAAAAAATATGAGATGTAGAGAAAAGGACTAATGCTTGTTAGCTTATACTGAGGGCTGACTAAAAAAAAAAAAACCAATATGAATTCCACAAGCAAATTAACTGTGACACTTCTGTAAATTCAGAAAAGCTCCTGCCACATCCAAGCAATTTTAAAAAACATCATTTTTTCATAAACTCAATTTAACTGCCATGGGTTTTTTTGCTTTCCATCACTAGTGATTATCCAGATTTTTGTGTCTAAGCCAGAGCCATCTCATTGATCTGCTCCTCTTACCCAATTATTCATTTTACTATATCCTATATAATGGCAATCCATAGCATCCTCAGCTCTGGACAATAGGTTTTCCACTGAAGTCAGTGGAGAAAGGACATACATTGAATGAAACAGAAGCAGCAGGTTCATTACAAGGTGGATCCAGCAGGCAGAAAAGGCAGTGTAGTAGAACCACATGGCAGTCATTTGTAGAAACTACTAAAGTACAGCTTTTTATATGATGGGAAGGAAGTTTTGCCAAGATCTGAGTAAATTTTCCTAGTACTAATGTTAACAATTGTAGAATGTTTAATTTTGCTTACTCCTATTTTTATGTTAAAGCTGAAGCAGCGTATATTTTTCATATATGTCTGTGAGCGGTAAAGGATTCGGGTTTTCTTCCTGGCCCTCCATTAAAAGGAATTCCATGCCATGCCATAGACAATTATTTTGGCCCATAGCATTAAAACTTCAAAATGTTTAGGTCTTGGTGAATTCGCTTTTGATCTGTATAAAAATGGGCTATGGGGCCCTGCCACATCGAGAGTCTCTAGAAGACTCCTAATCTGAACACTTGCAGCATCACAACTATGTTTTATTTGAAATCTTGGCCAAAATCTCTGTTTTAATAAAAGGAGCCATTGTTATTAATAAAAAGCTTCCTTTCAGTTCAGTGGGTTTGGATCAAACTATAGTAACATCTATATAATAAAATACTTGCATGTTGATATAGCACCCAGTGACTTTGATCATCTATGGTGTTGGCAATTGGTCTGCACTGATTTTGTTTTTTCAGAGTAATATGGAAAGTTCTGTGTTAGCAAAGTGTCCAGTTCTCGAGCCAGGACCGAGCAACTCTATTTTAAAATAACTGAGGATGTAAAATAGATGGATGTGTATATGGTAAGTGGGAGGATGAATACTTTGGCTTTTAGTATTTTGTGATTATTTCTTTTTTGCACCACAGATTGCAGAATCTCAAGGGTTTTTTTCTGCTCCTATGTAACTCAAGAGGAATATTTACTCAAATCTTATTTTAAGGGTTTTTCATTGTTTTGCGATAAGCTGTTTCGTTCAGATTTAATGCCGTAAGTTTCAAAATTTCCATTATGAGTAAGCCATTTGATTCTTCTAGAAATCCAAGGATTTTATATATAACCATATATCTTATTAACAGCAGATTTCAGGGTTAACCAAGCCAAGGAATTCCTTTGCTTTTGGTGCTTGTTGTAGGAATTCAAATTACATAATTGCTTCCCTATTAAATAAAACAACTAGGTAAACATCAGTTAGCTTGCGAGCAGACTGTGTTCCAGAAGACACTTAACCAGTCTGCAGTCTGGGTCTGCTTTACATTTTCTAAAAGTTTATGAAGACAAATACAAGAGCAAATATACCTTGGCTTCCTCTGTACGATGAGTTTGAAAGCTGAGGAGATGCTCTGGACAAAAAGCCTACCCCAGTTCAGGATAGTATTTATGCTTCTGTCTCCTTGCAGGTGACACAGTTCGTGGGATTGATGGTTTAGAGCTCAGAAGCATTTAGGTACCTGTTACAAACAAACCTCTTCCTATTCCTATGAAAATGACTTTACATTAAACACTTAGAGGCACCATTTACAATCGTATAAACTGAAATGCCCTTTAATGCATCTGAAATATGTTCCAACCACATACCACAGGCACATGCTTTTCTAACACCTGGGCTCATTTAGCTCATTACCTGGCAGTGAGAGCATCTACTTAGGGAAGACCTTAATGGTAAAAGAAATCCTAAAATGGATGGAAGGGGTTTTTTTTTGTCAGTAGTACAGTCTATTCCTAGTGCACCCAGGGGTGAGATCACAGACATTTTGGGGTGCTACCCAAGTGATTTAATAGTCCCAGATTTCAGCAGTTCTAATTGACATAACAGAGTTTTTGGAAGGATTAGAAGTAGAGAGTAAGAATAGAAGGGCATCAGGATGCTCCTTCCCATTCTTGTAGCATTCTGAGAGCAGAAGCTCAATTGTGCCGTGTTACGGACAGACACCTGATACAGCAGCATTCTAGAGTGACTAACAAAAATTAACTCAGCAGGTCGCTGTGATTTTAAATAGCTTGTGACACAAAAAATTCAGGAGAAGAAAAAGCTGTAGTAGAGGTCATGGAAAATGGTCAGGCATGAGACCAGGAAGCCCAGAGAGGTGGTGGAGTCACTGTCCCTGGAAAGGATCAAAACGTGTAGACATGGCATTCCAGGACATGGTTTAGTTGTCATGTGGTGTTGGACAGATTTGGCTTCATGATTTTAGAGGTCTTTTCCAACCTTAAAGATTCAATAATTCTACAAAATTTCATCAGAGACTGTCTGCCTGATTGTGTGTGAAGAGTTGCCTTGTTACGGCATCTTAACTGAGGTTGAATCGCAGGGAATTCTATTCTTTTTAGCTGCTGCATCTGTGGAACTGTTCAAACCACAGATAGCTTGATTAATTTTGACTACCAGACTAAATAAGAGAGTAGGACTTTCCTCATATTGAAATGCTGATTTTATTTTGTGAACTAGGTTAATTGAACCTGGAGCTAGCTTGCCAGCTCCTAGGAGCAGAGATACTGACCCAGTAGAAGGTAAGTGCACAGGGCTGGGGTTTTGCCATACTATGCTAGGTAGGTGTTGGGAACTACAGAGCTTTGGAGGGGGAGTTTTTATCCCAGCAGTATAGATGTTGTCTTCTTTCTGATCCTCTCACACCCTGATCCATTTTTTGTGGTTGTTCTGTGGTAGATGAGGAGCCATCCCATGTGTTTTTTGATTCTGTATCTTTAAGCACAGGTTTCTTAAACCTAATTCACCTAAATGAAGATGCATGACATTCAGTAGGAAATCTGAAGGGCCAACATTTTTTTCCAATGATTTTGCTTTCATGACTGCTGCTGATTGTTAAGAATTAGATGGCAAAAGATGTGATTTGCTAACCACAAAATATAATGTCTGTGTTCTAATGAACTCTAATATATTTCAACAAATACACAAGGAAGCAATATGTTATGTTTGAGCCATAGCTTCCACCACCAGAAGGGGAAGTTTTGAAATTTTTTTTTCTCTAAAAAGGTAATAAATTTCTGGAAGTTCTAAAATAAAAGGAAGCTTTAAGGAAGACATTTTAATTCTTACTTCTGTGTACACATAAGAAATCTTCACTAACCAGCTTCTGTGAGATTGGTATTTAATCCCCAAGCTTAAACTTTTTATGTCCTCTAGTGGAGGTTTTACTGGACTGCTTAAATTTTCTCTTGAATGTCAAACAGAAACGTGAACAAACTTGAAATAAAAACATTTTTGGCCATGCTTGAGAAGGAAAACATGAAAAAGTGGGAGTTTTTTGCTGTTTCCTATTTGATTGCTAGTATTGTACTTTTGTGACTCATCTTTGAATTGCTCAAAATCCTTTTTTATCTGCTTCCATTGAAGAAAATGGAACTTTGCTGTCTTGGATTTCCTTGAAGAAACCTCTCCTTATTGCAATGCTGACATTTGCTACCTTATGCACACTTAAGATGAAATATTATTTGGCGTGCTGCTAAATTAATATCTGTCTCCGTTATATGTAACAGATGATTAGCAAGTTTAGTAAGCAGGAAGGTTGTAAAGCAGTATTAGTTTCTTACAAGAGGTGTATTTTGCATGAAAAGGGAGAGTGGAAAGAGTATTTTTACATGTTTTGGGACCTGAGAACAAAAAGCAATACACCAAAGTTGTTCTCAGTGGTACAAGTTAGATTTGATAAGGCTTGGAATGTTGTAAAGCTGTTATGCTCCAATGTGTGACCCTGGGAATTAGATGCAGAGTCATAAAACTCTAACAGTGTCTCTTGGTCTTAAGTGAAAATGCAAGTGGGAATGATTCAATAGTCCTGAATCTTGTACTGTAGCCTAGGATGATGCCAAATTGAGCAGAGATGTGATGGTGTCCTTTAGCAAATTAAATTTTTGGGGGAGGGCGGAAGAATAGCCTAGCTTTGGGGAATACAGACATCCCAGTAGAGTTTCCAAGTTTAACTTTATTGAATGGTTTTCAGTTCTTGCCTAACTGGTGTATCTACCTCCAAGATGAATGTTTTAACTAAATGTTTTTGAACTTATAGCTGATATCATATGTTTTAACTCTAGTCTTTTGAGATAATTTTGTGTGCTATCTTCACAAGGCGTTAAATGTTAGTAGCATAGAAAATACTCTGGGAGGGGTGAAAACTTATTGGAAACCCAGTTTCAGAGAGTAGCTGTTATCAGTTTGCAAACTGTTATCAGTTTGCTACCAGAGTGGGAGGGCATACTGAGTGGCCCATGTGAAATTGATTTTTCTTCACAATTTTGTTTTGAAATAAAAGAGATTTGATAAAAACAACAACATTGGAGACCTGTACGTATGTTGGAGAACAGACTCAGATTTCAAAATTGTCCTGACAAATGAGATGGGTTTTGCTTATTTATTTTTGTCTCTACTGAATAGAGAAAAAAATTGTCAAACGCCTCAGCAATCCATGGGCTGAGCCACAGTCTGGAAGCAATGGTTTGTGATTCACTGGGACTGAATGTGAATTACCAATGTCTCATGGTTGTGAAAATACAAAAATGGTGAAAAAGTTTATCAGCAGAATTACAGCCAGCAAGAGGTGTGATTCTTTCCTTTCTACTTGGCTGCTGAAAAGCAAACACCTTAGTAGAAATATGACAGTTTTGGACACCAAACCTCAAAAAACCCATCAAGTTCAAAGGCCATCAGCGGAGGTGATTAGCAGTCTAGAAATTTGAAGTTCAAGGAGAGCAGGAGCAGGGGTTGCCTAAAGAAAAAAATACTTGAGAAAAAATGGTGATGTGAAGCATCTAGAAGGTTGTTACAAGGAAGAAGAGAACTTTTTTCCCAATCTGTAACCGACATGATGAGCGATAGTGGTCTTGAGTTGCTGCAGAGAAGAGGGTCCACGTTTATTAAATATTGTAGCTGTTGAAATCGTAAAGATTCTTTGGATGGGTTGGGAACCTCTACTATTAGAGGAATTTGATGGGAGGCTGGATATGTACCTTCAAGGAATGGTGCAGGAGAGCTGATACTGCTTTTAAGAGTGACAATATATATGGCAAGCAATCTCTTGACATACAATTCTGTGATTTTTAGCCCAAAATCATAATTGCAGATTATTTAATGCTATATAAATACTTACAGCCATGCAACTTCAGCATCTTGGTCAGGGATGCATTTAGTATAATTCATTATGAAAAAATATCAAGTAGACTTTATGCCTACGTCATAGTGTTTTTCTGTTACCTGGTTTCACATGAAGCAAAACAGAAGTCCCTTTCCCCTTCAGCAAGTGTTAGAATAGAGGAGAGAAATTATTTTAAGTTTTAAAAGAAGTGCTATAATGTGACTCTGCTGCCTGGTCAGCACCTGAGAAGCCAGACAGGAAAGAGCTTGTCTGCAGACATTACCTACAGCGCTTGGGAAACAACTGCTTATTTCCTTTAGAAATCTTTAATGTGAGCAGGAATTATTTATTATAGCCAAATATGAGCATCACTACTGAATTTGTTCAACGTTTTAATCTCAGTAATAGTTAATTTAATCTTCTGTACTGAAACAGGTGTAGTTCCCAAGGAAGTGAGTTGTATTGAAGTGAGTTCTGAAAGCTTTTAGAAAATAGAGAATGTGAAAATATTCCTTAAGTGTATTTGGTCTCTTTAACTTTTATTCTGGAAAACAGGCTAGCTATCACGTTTATAGTTTGATTACAATCTTCTTCAGCCATTCACTCTTATTGTTTCCTGAATGTTCCAGTAACGACTTGGAATTTAGGAATTTAACATTATTGTTACTTAGTGTATGTGTAGGTAATGAGGCAGTTTAAGCTGACAAAGGAAAGTTTTCACTCGCTCAGGTTCCAGTTCAGTGAGGTGAATGCACCTCAGATTAGCATTAAACACCTAATCTAAATTTGCAGCAAGGCAGTCAACTGTGTAGGCTGTTTGTTGTTATTTGCATTCCATAGTTCCCATCACTAGTGCAAGTTGTGACGGCCCTAAGAAACTCGAGTGATATTGAAAAATTAATGGCATTTCATAAGAAGGGAGGCTGAGGCCAAGTGGGGTTAAATGACCCATCCAAGTGCTATGGAGTGAGGGACCCAAACTTGCTCTGTAACAAAAAGGAGAGTCTGTTTGCGCTGCGTTGTGGTTAGAGGGTAGGAGCAACAATGTTCAAAATCGGATTCTATTCCTGCATTCGAATGCATTTTGAATGCCACTGGCAGCTCTTCTCTTGGCAGAAAAGGACACCTGTGGGTCGGAGCACAACTTAACTGCTTCATGGTTAAAGTTAAGTTTCTTGCTAGCTCATGGCCATAGTTACCCTCTCTGAAATGCTATCCTCTCCACAGCGGATGGGAAGCACTTATCAGATGGACAAAAAGCTGGACATGAGCCAGCAATGGGCACTCACAGGCAGAAGACCAGGCCCATCCTGGGCTGCATCACAAGAAGTGTGGCCAGCAGATTGAGAGAGGGGAAAAGCTGGGCAGGGACCTCAGAGTCCCTTCTAGTACCTGAAGGGTCCTACAGGAAAGCTGGGCAGGGACTGGTTGTAAGGGCATGGAGTGATAGCACTGAGGGGCAATGGTTTAAACTAGAGCAGGGGAGGTTTAGATGAGACATTGTGAAGAAGTTCTTTACTCTGAGAGTGGTGAGACACTGGCACAGGTTGCCCAGAGAGGTGGTGGAGGCCCCATCCCTGGAGACACTTAAGGTCTGGCTTGATGAAGCTCTGAGCAACCTGGTCTGGTGAAAGGTGTCCCTGCTTACTGCAGGGGGTTGGACTAGGTGGTCCATCTTGACATGACACATGCGCCACTAGCCTGCTCTGTGCTGCATTTGCTCCTGCTTTCTTCAACAGATTGCAAATCTCGGGGCCCATCTGTAGTATGCTCTGTGTTTCAATAGCTTACTCATGTGTGTATGTCTCTGAACTCTCAAGTTTGCACTATTTACTTTGATTATAATAATGTTTTCACTGTTACTTATATGTTGATGTAAACAGGGAATTGGAAATGGTAAAAGCTGCAGTTTGGAATCCATATGTTTATGGTGCATAAGGGGTATTAAGTCTCCATTTTCATATCCAAAGTGTGTCAGGTGCACACACAGACCATTTGCATCTTTACTTTCATTATTTGCTATGACAAATATATACCATGTTTTTCAACTTGGCTGTACTTTCAGTGTGCAGCAGACTCCACAAATGCGTTTTTGGGATGACATTTTTGGCACGAATATCAAGAAGATCCTATCTGACTCTCGCTTTCTATTTCACCAGACTGCTGTTTGCAGTCCTTGGTTGGGCTGGGTTGGTACCAACCTGCTTTCCATGTGTCAAAGCCAGGACTCAAACCACTGACGTTTTCCTTCTGAGTGAGGAACAGGAACGCAGTCACCACGATTGCTGAGAGCATCACTGTGTTTCTGGGTGAGCTCACCCTCCTTTGCTCCAAAGTAAATACACTTGTTGAAGAGATGAGGCTCTTCAGAGTGACGTGCTTTTTGGCTCACCCCAGAGGCATGTCCCTGAGCACAGAGCCAGGGGCTGGAGCAGACACAGCACTGGCTGGTTATTCTTGTGCCACCTGAGGCTGCCAGCACTGGTCCCAGAAATGGAGGCAAACGAACTGTGTTCTGCATGTTAATTTCTAGATGGGGCAGTGAACTGAAGTTGCCTCCAGAATGACAGAGGGAGATGTGTAAATAACACTAAGTAGATGTTTGTTATGGGAACCCTTACTTACTCTGCTTTCTGAACATATTCTAGCCAAAGAGGTGTGAATATTCAACAAAGTAGGAGACTTGAATATAACAATTCAACTTCTTTTTTTTTTTTTCTGAGAAGTCGGTCTTATTGTTTTTAGCATGGTACAAGATGTAATTCCAAGGATTATGCACATCTGACTAATGTATTTTGAATGTGAAAGCTTACAAGTAACCACTCTAGGAGTTATTTGACAGTATATGTGTTCACAGACAGTTCTGAGCTGGAAAGAAGTCCTAAATGCACGGAATAGATTATTCATTAGCCATTACTCACCTACCTCTATTAGGTGGCTGCTGGTCATTCCCATTAAGGCTCTGGATTTCTCAGGCAGGCCTGGCAAGCTTCCTTGCTGAATGTGGTAAATGAAACTCATTGTATTGCCCGTTTCCCTACTTTGTTTTCCCTGCTGCTTAAATACCTTTGGTTTTAAAGGCAATGTTGAGGCAAACATCTGTGCTGCTGTTAAATACCTTTTTAAATACCTTTGTGGCACTTCACACTGTGCCATCTGTGGACTTGAGGTTTTCTGGTGTATGTTTGTTTCTTTTATTGATTTTGCTTTAGAGCGCAGCATTGCTGAGGGATAACTCTTGAAACAAATTAAGTACATCTGCATGGCTGGATTTAACCTACTCTATATATGCAACACTGTTGGGGTTTGGTTTTGATTGTTTGTTTGTTTTTTGTTTGGGGTTTGATTGTTGATTTCTTGTTTTGTTTGTTCGGGTATTTTTGTCCAAATAACTACTCAGCACCTGGGCAGATATCCATAGTGGAGCTGGACTCTGCATCCCCTGAGCTTTTTCTTAGTGCAGCTTCTAGAAACCAGGGGGTTATAGCAGTGGGGATTGGATTCAAGCTAGGATGCTTCATACAAACCAGCACTATCACCCAACAGGTGCAGCCACTGCCATGGAGCTGAGATACTGTGACTAAATGAGGAAGGAGTAGATAAAATTAGGTGCTTACCTGTGGATGGACTTTGGTTTTAGAAGGTTCATTATGTGTATCTTTGGCTTGAGAGATTGGCACCATACTCAGCCTGAAAGGTGAAGGCCAGCTCTATAGTAAGTGGCTGTGCCAGTTCTCAGCAGTTACCAGAAGCTCACCAGGCTAGCAGTGGCAGGTTAACATTCAGGCTTTTCTTGCAGAGATGTTCAGTGGTACATATCAGAGTTTAACAGGTAGGTCACAAAACTTTGGAGACCTTTTTGTGATTCTGAAACTGTACCAATGCTCTTCATGGGACCAGAGAGATGTGACTTCTCATTGTGCTACAAGACCTGGTTGATCGTAATGGATTCAGTTGTATTGGCTTGGAGAAGCCTGATGTCTTAAGAGACTTCATGGTCAGTTTGCTTCAGAGAGTCAGTGCTTCAGATAGCTTTGTGGGCTATCACAACTAACACATCACTGTGTCAGTGATGTGATTTCTACTCACGTTCTTAGGTGCTTATTTTTTTCCTGCTGTTGTGTCTAAGGGAACTGTTTAATAGAGTCTTAGATTTGGAGTATGTATTATTTAACTGGATTAAATAGCTGCTCAGTAGCAGGTAAATGTGCATACTGCAAGCTCTAAAGAGTGGCAGAAATTATCATGAAGAGGTTGGGGAGTGCAGAGCAATCCTACTCCAATATTCTTCTATGAGAGAAAGTTTTCTTTATCTACAAGTGATGGACAAGAGATAAAAGAACAGGCTAAGAACATAATAGTAGCCAGAAAAAACTGCTCTGCATACCATATCAAACTGGCCATTGGGAAAACATCAGGAAAACATAGTTTGGTCTCAAGTTTATAAGCTGCAGTGATCAAAATTGATTTTTGTTACTCATTACACCCATGTTTAGATTCCATGTGGTGACTTTTTGAAAGGATGTTTTATTGTCTTTATGAAATGTGATTATAAGAAAACTGGTTTTCTTGTGTTAGAAATGTCAGTGAACATCATTGAATGGAAGGCAAAATCTTGCATCATTACAAGGACTTGTGCATGAACTTGTGGGTGTTTTTTCTTTCTTCTTCCTTTGAAATACATAGTGGTGATAGAAAGAGAACATTAATTGGAGGTGTAAGATGAAGGTGTGTGTTCAGTCTGAGTTCTGGATCCCTCTGTTCCCTGTCTTCTACATCTGACCTCTGCAGAGGCTCATTTTATGTTTATCAGAACATTGTAGGTGATAATGTTTTGGTTTCTTTGGCTTGGTCAGCAAGTCCACTGACTTTTGTATTATTGTTTATTTAAAAAAAAAACCCAAAACAAAACAACAAAACAAACAGTGCGGGAGATTTTGTGGACGCAACATTGTCTTGGTCCAAAAAGAGTACTGTAGAGGCCTCAAATAAAATGGTGATCCAGCATGATGGGAAGCATTGCAATATGGGATGACCTTAAGAGAAAGGGATGCAATGAAGTGACACCACTATGTGAAGCTGTCTCTGTGAACTGAAGGAACTTAATCCACCTTGAAAGCAAATTATCTTACAATATTTAATTTCTTCTTTTTCTGGATGTGTTCCTGGTACCTGACCATTTCAGTTAACCTGAGTGAATAGCACAGGAGCTACAAAATTGAGGCTGGCCTAAAAGAGCTTGGTACCAGGAGATGCTGAGAGTCCTTAAGTCCCACTAAAGTTATTCTGTGACTTCATCTCACCATGGTAGCAGTTTTGTTCATTAGGATTAAAAACAAAAAAACCCCACTGTACTTCTGGTTAATGGGATTCTTATTTTTGTTGCTAGTACCATCCATGCAAACATCCCATTAAGGTAGCAGAAAGATCTGTAATGGCTCTACCTTGATTAAAACTCCTGGCATTGACAACGGCACAAGCCTTTGGGATTTATTACCGTCTCTGTGGATCCTGTTTGTTTTTTCCTATGGAAATCCAAGTTTATACAAGGGGCTTCAGATGGAACCTGCACGGCTTTATTATTACTAATAGTGGCTAGGAGTACAGCTCCAAATGATGCATAACATTTTTTTTTTAAAGTAAACCATAAGCCAAGTTAAATGAACTTTAAAAGTGAACATGATTCATAACAGATACCATTTTAAAACTGACCAGACACAGCAAATGTAAATTCTGTCCTTTTAACTGTAAAATGTTTAAGCTTATTTGCAAAGGAGTTTGAAAAATTAAAACCATACCTTCTCTGTATTTCTCCAGCCATGAAGAAACATCAGAGTTTGCATTTGAAAGGATGGCAGTACAAACTGTATGGACAGCCTAGATGTCTACTTGAATTATCTTACTTGTTGAGGGGAAGTCTTAAACTGATGATCGCATATAATCTGTAATGTATTAAAAGCATATTCTTTATTGGAGTCCCCATATTACATTTCAAATACATTTCCATGGAATGTTTCAAAATGTCATTTAAAATTATTACTTTTTTCATTGAAATGGCATGTGTCCCCTCAACACTCATCTAGAACTTTATTATTATGATTCTTTGGACAGTTTAAAGACATGAGATCACTTTTTGTGGTTTTGTGTGCCTCACACCACCTCTGCTCCTGCTTCAGTGCTAATGCCAGCTTCATATTCCCACTAACAGCTTAGCTCCAGCTCCTTGGCTAGAGCAGGTTTTGTTTCAGTTGATCAGAGGTTTGGCTAACTTAAATATTTAGGCAATATATAATAACTATATCTCAAACAAACACTTACTATAAGATCACTTGTGCTGTTTGCTATTGTTAAGAAATAGAGTTCCAGCTTCCATTCTAGCCCCTCTAATTTTCAATAGTGGTTTTTTTGTTGTTGTTTTATTTCATTTTTTTTCCATACAGTGATTTCTGTCTCCTGGGGGGTGATTTTACAATAAGAGGGATTTTGAAGAAATTGCATTTTAAAAAGCTAGAAGTTAACAATAGATTAAGTATTCACGAGTACAACTAAATGAGAATCTCAAATATGTTATAGAATTATCCTCTTACAGCCCAGCAGCAAAACCGAGCTTTATCTACACACCAATACCAGTCTGTGAGAGAAATGAATTTCCAGTGCTGAAGATAGGCCAGGAGTAGGAGGTGGACCAGTGCTTCTTGAAGTCTGCAGGTTTGCAAAACATCATTAAAGCGCTTAAAATACAAGGGCTCTTGTGCTGAAATAGGAGACTTCAAGAGAGCACCACCTCAACTGATTTGCCTCAGCTCACACCACTAATAGTTCAGCTAACTTGAGACTACTTCTGTTCACTTGGATGTGCCATGTCTAATAAAAGCATCCCAGTTCGGGACAGGTTTCAGATGAATTAACAGGAGTGAGACACCTAAAAGAATGTGCTCTGAGGCTATGGAACAGACACCTCCTCCTCTTCTGTTTCACTTAGGATGGCAGGATTCAGTGCAATTATCACACATATTTAATTGATGGAGAAAACAGAGCTATAAGCACATTTAAACAGAATTCTGATAATAAATTTAATTCAGTGCTTTCTTCTGAGGGACTACTTTATCTGGGTTTGGCTGAAGAGTGTCGATATAGTCACATACAACTCTAACAACTTTTGTGAACTCATGATTCAAGCAGCAGCTTGCAGAAGTGTGTATTTAAATGCTGTATTTTGTTTATAATTGATGTTTTTAGGAGAGTTCTAAAGTTGCTTTTTCATAACTGATGGATCTTCAGCGGCTGCTTCTTTCCAAGGAGGGAAAAAACTTATCTTGAACAACTCATCGTAATAATTAGATTTCTGATCCCAAAAGTGCTAAAAAGGTGTGTGGATCTTGCTCTCTATTTGCTCCAAACAAATATCTGCAACTGGAGAGCTCAGCCACGTGTGTGCCAAGCTCCCAGCCTGTAAGCTGACTCCTTGATGGCAAGCTGGGAGATAAGAGCTCCTTGTCCTTCTGTGAGACTCGTTGTGTGGCTTTCCCCAGCCAAGAAAAACAGCATTCTTACTGAATTATATCAAGGTCATCTTTATTTTGTGTGTGTGAATTTGTTTGTGTAACAGAGAGATAAGATTTAAGTTGTTGGTTGTATCTCTGCTCCCTGTGGTGTGATATCCACCCAAGGTGACAAAATGATGGAAATACTGGAATTTCCAAGCTGGAAATGCTTCAGACTGACTGAGATTTCTGCATGTGTAAATTAGTCACTACATCTCGGGCTTCTGAGACCTTCTACTTTCCGTTAGGTTAGCTTTTATTTCTTGTATTTCAGCATGCCACCTCAGGTGTTTTTTTCCCAAGAAACCTTTGTCCAGATCATCTGACTGTTTCAGGAGCACTTGAACAAGAAGAAAAACATGACAGTCAATTAAAAACCAATTTTTTTGCTGTGGTATCATTAATCAAATGCACAAGCAGTCCCAGCACTGACACCTGGCAAGGTTAATGTTTAAGACCTGTGGCAATTACAGCTCCCCTGAAAATTGCTTGGCCAGCAAGTCACATAAAAGCCCGTGATTATGAAGGAAATGGGAATTAGCAGAAAAAAAAATTAGGGAAGCCAATTGAAATACATTGGTAGCAAGGAAGGCAGAGAAAAATCTGACTGATTTGAGCTCCCCTGGGGAGAAGAAACAGGGTCTAGGGGTCACTCCTTCACTGAATTAGTAGTGTCTGTCATATGAAACCAAAATAAAGCAGGAACAGAAGTAAAAGGTTTTCTGTAGAGAAATTGAGAAATTGGACTCTGTTCTCTTGCACCTACATCTCAGGGAGGCCAAGTGCAATTAGAGGGCTGACTTTTTTACTCATTCTAACTCAGCCATAATTCTCTTTTCTCAAATATCTTTCTTGTGATGCCCAGAGATTTGACACTAATATTTTCTGTAATGGACAATTCAAAGATTTCACTTAGCCGCCATTTCCATGAGCTCCTTGTCTGGTACACCCTCTATTTTGTATCTTTGCACTCCCCAAAAGTTACTCAGCTCAAGTAAACACAGCTTTAATGAAAACTAAGCCTGTTGTGGTTAGAGCAGACTGCAGTGCACGTGCTTCCCTTAGCTGAGGAACATTAGCTGGATGCTGTTTGTGCCAGATGCAATTGTACCTGCAGAAAACATCTGGTAAGTGAACGGTGGTTTGAACAAAGAACCATGACTACTTGGAGCTGATTTTTTACTATCAATTGCTAAAAAAACATTAGCTTGGAACTACTGAAGAATCTCTTCGTTCCAAGCATTGCGCTGTAATCTTAGTTTTATGAGTTTAATTTAGTGTTAGAAAAACAGAGGGAGGTAGTGAGTGGACAAAGCTCTGTCTCACCTGAAAGTACCTCTCTGCTGTGGCTGCTTGTTCACTGGATCCATGGAATGGGCAGTTTGTCACATTCTCTGCTACAAACACTTTGGCTATCTCATTGAGTTGGGCATTATAAT
The DNA here is from genome assembly GCA_013399135.1 of Heliornis fulica. NCBI lineage: Eukaryota > Metazoa > Chordata > Aves > Gruiformes > Heliornithidae > Heliornis > Heliornis fulica. The sequence continues at coordinate 174,330 of VXBZ01002541.1, read as the reverse complement.
TAGCCTCTGATTTAATATTAAATTACTTGGAATTGTGACATACTCCAAAGAGCAAGTAATTAATTTCAAATTCTTGGACCAATTTAGTGGTGATGGAAGGAACGATTGACGACAACGCTAAATGGAGTTACATGAAACACTGAAAAAGCTCTGATGTGGCACCAAATTTGCTGAGTAAAAACTGGGATTTTAGGTCTAAACCACTGTCATGCAGCTTCATTTTTGCAGGGTAGAAAGTCACTTTTAGTAGAACAAACATCAGTCGAGCAGAAATGACCAAAAAAACCTCAGACAACCCAGGTATTTTTAAAGGCAATAAAGTGAAAGATCTAAAGGTGGTTTTGAGGGTTGGTATTCTTTCATTCTTCCATAGCTGTTTTTCATAATTTCTTTGTGTTTCATGAATACTTACTGCCTTATAGTTTGAATTGAGTCTCGTCAGTATGGAAAGCTGAAGTCATTGCCATTTATTACTAGTGAAAAATCTTTGTTTAAAAAATACCCCCCCACCACCACACACATTTTTTTGTCAACTTGTATATTAAGTTAATATTTATGGCTTAATTTGTGAAAGTTACACAGTTGATCTTTTGTTAAGACCTCTACAAATCAGTCTTAGTAGAGTACAACAGAGCGATAACAATGCTACCTGTTGACTTTCTATAATAACATCTATTGATGTGCTGTATCTCTACAGAATGTTAGATGTGTCTAAGTGTAACTGCTAATTAATATTTATTATTTCTTATGAATTTTTACTTAAACCACATATTATATTACTTTGATTACTTTGCTTCTTATTGCCAAAACTATGGTCAGTCTGAAATCTTTTCTACTGCTGATAATTAATCTTTTAGCTCAAGGTTTTGTTAAGATCTATGCCAGTTGAAATCAATCAAAAACTCCCAGGTCATGCCCAGCATTGGGCTCTTTGAGGTCAGTGGCATTGCTGGCTTGCTCAAGCTAAGCGTTGTCTTTATAACCCTATCTTTATAGGGTTATAAAGACTTTTCTACAGTGAAGGAGAAAAGCAGTTTCAAGTAGTAAAATGGTAGTAAAACCCCAACTTCTCTGTGGTTTTCGGCATGCCTATGAAATCAATACTGCTTTCAAAACATAAGCTATAGAGAAGTGAGGAAGAAGGGCTGTGTGTATGTCGGTGATAGACTTTGTCTGGTCCTGAGCAAGGAAGGACCAGTTAGCATCCCGCAGACCCTGAGGAGAAAAGGGTCTGTCCCACTGAGATGAGGAACTGGACCCCTCAACAACTAGGGCAATCGAGGGAGGAAAAAGTAAAGAAGTTACTGAGATACGTGTCTGGGAAGCCACGGTGATGTAAGGGGATTTTCTGGCTTTTCAAAAAGGTTAATAGGTTAAAAATAGCACCCTGGTAATCGAATTGGTACTAAAATCCTCATCTTCCAACTGGAGAAATATATGGGTGTTTATATACTAAAAAAATATACTGTATTTTGCATTATGAAAAATATGAATCAGTGTAAAAAGACATTTAAATTAACCCCGAACTGGCTATTTTGTTGTATATTTAAACCATCTGGTATAGAACAATGCCATATTCTGCATTTTTTTAATCTTAAAATGTAGGCTGCTTTTCACATTTCAACCGAGGTTCATTCCAATAAGAGCAGTTCATTATGGAAAGGAGGTAGTTTTGTATTCCTCCCTATCCTCCACCCCCGGTATTTATACTATTGTTAAAATTACACGAGTAGACTTAGGTAAAATGTTGATAAAATAAATTAAAATTAAATTAGTTCAATCAAGATCTTTCTTTTTCCTTAGTCTTTCAGGTTTCAGTACCAATGTGTCAACTTATTTCATGTATCACTTTATTACACAAAAAATACATATAGCAAAATTATAAAAACAATTATATAAAAATAACAAATCGTTTATTGTAACTGAACTGAGGCCTCCATGATTCAGTACTTAAGTATTGCTTCCAGGATTTTATTTCCATGATATTTCTGCTGGAATCTTGTTTGCTTTTCAAATGCATTGTTGAGTTTTCTGTTGATATCTATTCCAGATGTTTTCAAGTTCTGCTAATTTGTTTTCCGTATGATACCTACTTACAGAACCATTTCACTTGTACTTACTGCAATTGTATCTGCTAGCTGCATTCCCTCCTGGATGTAACATTTTTCTTCCATCAGGATAGGTTTTCCCACTGCTTCTGCTATTTATTTCTGTATTTCCATAGCAGTGTCCAGGTGCATTTAAAGTCTAGTTCATGTGGCTGCAAAAGTTTACAGCTTGAAATATGGGACTCACAAGCAGGCTGGTGTGTTAGTCCACTCAGTTTGTTGTTTTTAGAAAGCAAAATTAAATTGCATCTTGGTTTTAGAAATACAATAACATAGGATTTGGTTGTAGTAAGCATGCCTAATCTCATCTGTAATGCAGCAAATGATTTTAATATTGTTGTAAATTCTCTACACCGTTAATGGGATTTAAACATGCACTTATACACTTAAACACTTTGCTGTACTGCATCTGCAGTGTTTTATGTGGTCCTGACCCTTTTCTGGTACATTATAAGGAGGAAAATAAGAAAAAAAAATTACAATACGTGTTCAGATCTAAACACTTCTATATTCTGAGGATTTTTAACATTCAAACCTGCATCTGAATTCCAGCTTTGCACTACTGGAGCATCTTCAGTGTCTGCTAATACATTTTTCTTGCTTTATGGGTCTATCTCAAGCTGTGCAGCTTCTTCAGTTTTGAAAACTGGGTAGCAGAGGTCTGAATTTGTAGGCATATCCAACTGAATTCACAGATGCTTCCCAAAGAGGTAAACACCAGCTTCATTGAGGATCTCTACCTGAAAAATCTGTGATAGACTTTATATGTGATAAAGGCAGACTTTGCCGTTCTAGGACTGGGTGCTTTGCTCCTCCTGGTGCTGCCTCTGGTTGCTGAAGCACTCAGGACAGGTTTTTCATCGCACATCATAAGGTAGGTGAGAGTGACCAGAGAAATCTGTTTAAAAGAAAACCCACTGACCAGAGGGAACAGACATATAGGAGCTTTGTAGGATCAGGAGCTCCTAGCTATATTAATGGTCTACTAATAGATAGCGTCTACTAATTTTATTAATTCTTGATTTGCAAACTTTTTTTTAAATAGTAAAACCAGCAAAGACACAGGGTGAGCCAGGTGAGGTTTGGTTCGTTCATTCATTAATCAGGGCCTTTCCAGAGTGAAAGTGAAGGTTATTAGGTAATAGATATACGTAGCTCTCCAGTTTGCTTTATTCTGTTTTGTTCCAGGTAAGAAGAGCACTTACAGCCTGGAAGATTATTCTTTCAAGAAAAATGGCTTGCAAATTCAGTAAGAAAACCCTTTTTTTTACCAATTGAAGGGAATCTGAGAATTACTCAGATAATGCATAGGCCATGACAATCTGTTGCTTGACAGGTCCTTTCAGGGTGACTAATAGGATGGAGAGCATAGAATAAAAGAGGACGAATATAATATTTTTAGATTAATAATATAGAATGTTAATTAAGAACATTTTTATTTAGTTATTTTCTTGAGAGGAGTGGCTTGGTAATTTTTTCCCTTTTAATAAGCAGAGAAGTTGGTCTGTATGGGGCTTGTTAATAGGTGATAGTCAAAGTCAGGAGGGTTACAGTGGTAGATACAGGCAATGGCTGAACAGTTGGCTTTCAAAATGCTACATATGAATGTGTTTTTCTGTGGAAAAAAGGTTTTAAAATTATTCTTTTTAATCATTTTGTCTTTGCCCTGATTGCTATAGATGAATTGCCATTTTTTTTTCCACTTAGTAGTACTTGATGATATATGGTGTCAGATTCTGAATCATAAATACCTCTAAGTGTTTTGTCTTTAGAGCTCCTGCTAATAACCAGAACTTTTAACAGCAATAAACTCTATTTTGTGAAAATCAGGCAACGGAGGCACTCAAAATCCATTCCCTCCTTATAGAGAATTAAACAGTTCTTATCATATGACAAGGTAGAAAAATAGGCTCCTTACTTTTAGATGCGCTACTAGGTATCAAGTTAAAAAGGGTGAGAAATCCTGTACAATGTGAGCAGTGGAGACTGCAGTGAAGAGAAGGAATGGAGAGGCAATAATCTTGTGGCCTTGTAAGTGCAAATTGTGATATTTAAGATACTTATGTCAGAATATAGTGAAAATGCCACCTGTGAACCATGAACAGAAGTACTATATTCCTGGTGCGGTCTTATGCTGATACTGGATTTAAGAGTGAAGTGATGGATAGGTCCAGTTGAGTTGTCAGTCCTTGACACCTATGAGGAACCACACTAGTTTATGTTGTTATGAAAATGTTTGTTTTTCTGGGATTTGTTAGCTGATCTAGTGATAACTTTTCCCATTTTCAAATGATCTAGTCTCACTTTTCCCATCTGTTTTAAAAGGAAGGTTTGGTTTTTTTAATGCATAGATTAAAATTGATCTGAAGCAGAGATTTTTCAAGTTTCTTTCAGGAGCTGAATCACCAGTAGACATTTATGCCATGCAAAATATCACCCTTTGATTTTATGTTACATTTTCCTGGAATTTTTNTAATTTAGCCAATGTCAACAGTTAGGATGAAGCTATATTTTTTTAACAACTGAGGAATATTACCGTATGCATTCACAGAGTAAATGTTAAATATACTTGAAAGGATCTGGTGGCTGTGTCTAACTCCATACCAGCATCGTACTGCAAACAATAGACCCACAATAATCCTGGGATAACTTGTTCCTTCTCCAGTGCCCCATATGCAGTTGGCTTTATAGGGTTGTGAGGAAGGACCTAAGGAGTTGGTAATGGTGGTTTAAAAAAGTCCAAAGTGATAAAACTTTTACTTTCCCCTCCATTGGGCATGTCTTTCCCTCGTAGATACTTGGGGCATGTATTAGGATGGTAATGCAGGCAATGTATCAGAAAAAGGCCAAGTTGCTAATGTGAAAATTGGTCTTAAAGATAAAATTTGCTCGGAGAAACGCATTTAGTAATTAACTGGAGCAGGCAGCAGTTTTCTTGGCACACCTCAGTGTGGTTTCCGCTGGCTGTGGTCTCTGCTAAAGAAAACTTCTCTGTAATTACAGGTTAAGCCAGTATGCAATATAAACAACACAAATAAAGCTACCTTTTTTTTTTATGGTTTTGAAGTCTGTTGGGTCCTGTTATCTGTTACGCCAACTAGTCCTGAAACTTTTGACGTTCTTCTTCAGGAAATTAGGATAGTTAGGGAGTATAAAACTGCATTTTAAGGGCATACTGGCTTTTTTTAACAGAATGCTATTAATGTTTACTTGTGTGTACATGTTTAAATGACCTTTTGTGTGACTTTCTAAACCAAAAATAATTATAAATAAAAATAGCCGCTGACAAATAGAAATAAAGGCCTTAATAACATTTATGAAATTTAATGAACTCTCTACAGTAACTTCTTTAGGATTCTTTCCAGAAGGAAAATCTTTTGTTTCTTGCTTTCTAAACATGATACTTATATCACTGTTCTGCATGAACACCACCAGCAAGTTTATTTGAAGAAAAAAATGTTTTTAAAGCACTGGTCTAGATCTGTCTTCTGTCTTTACATCTCCTCCAATGGTATTCTTACTCTCTAATTTCTGGTTTACTCTACATATTCTCATTGGAGAGCTATGGAATATGCAGTGTGGCAGGCAGGGATGATCTGGTACAGCTCTCCTGGACCAGCAGCAGGGCTCTGTGCTGGGGAATCCATCTGCATAGCCATGATTTCCTCAAGAATGAGTCAAACCCGGCTTCTATTTGGTACAGCAAGTTCATGAAAACCTGGTGAGCTGTTTGAAAATGTTTAACTGGTGCATCAGAATGTGGTGTTTGCATTTGTCTGATACTTGTCTTGCACTTCTCAGTACCTTTGCACTTTTAGATATGATTGTGCCATAAATAATTGAATTACCAGCGAATGTGGCTCTGCCACAGGTAGGTGATACTTGTGCCTGCCTGGTTTCACATTCAGGTTCAGGCACTGAGAAGAAAGACTACTGAAGCACCTCAAGGTTAGTGTGGAAGGCTTTGCACGTTTGACGTGGTTTAGAAGGAAAAAAAATGTTTTAAGCAAACATATCAATGCTATTCAGTTTTTAATAACATTAATTCTACTGTCCAGTAAAGATTTATAGAGATTCCTAATTTAAGATATTAGCATGCCGAAAGTTGTTTTTTTAACATATGCCTCATCTGTACATCAGTTCTGAAAATCTTCATAAGATAGAAACAAAATCAGGTGTCATACATCTATTCAAGTAGAGAAATTGTGTATTTAGGGCAAACCTATATTTAATTTTGAAAATAATCTGGATATTTAATTTTTCCCAGTTTTGTAATAATATTTTTCTTACTTGTAAATAATTGTACAGTGTTTATAGAACAAACAAGATATGGAGTGCTGATCAGTTTTTCTAACTACTAAAGAAAACATTTCAGAGATTGCAAAACACTTGTAAATGGGCTGGACATAGTCACAAATTGCTTTTCAGTTGTGATCAGCCTTCCCTAATGAATTTGGACTTCCTAAAACTTCTCAAATTGAATTTGTATGCATAATGTTCCTGTGAACTTCTCAAGTGCTCACAAATAATTGCACTTGGCAATGCTTCCTTTGAAAAAGGATTGTGTTACATTTCAGAAAAAAAACTCTCCTTGAACTATACAAACTGATTGGTGGAATAAGTACAGGTCCTGCAGAAGACTGTCTTGCTTGAGAATCTCAGCCTTTTTTGGAAATTGGGAAGTAGGTTTTCGCATACCTCTCTTCATCTAGCCTTTGTGAAATTAATGGTGGGTTTTTGATTTAGAGAAGTTTATAAGTGGCAGAGAAAGTTCTATCGCCATCTTTCGTGTTCTTGGTTCTATATTACTCTTAGGTGAGGTGAGACTACAAAAAATAACTCAGCAGCCTTCTCTCTGATTTAAAGTCTGGGCGACTTGCTCCGTGCTTATCTTGCTGCTCTCAAAATAATATCCTTGAGTACCGCGATTTGTCTGTTCTGGTTCTCTGTTTTTGTAACTCATGATTTGACTAAAACAGAAAGCAGTGAACTCACTGAATGGAATAAATGTGCCCTCTGTTGCTGTGCCATCTTTTAGGAGAGGGCAGCGTGGTGGTGGAGGGGTTGAGAAGACTGTCTTTCTCACTGACCACCAGTTAGGCTGAAAACTGCCTACGAGGCATATTCCTCTAATAGTTTGGCTTAAAATATACTAGATTAAGTGTTAAATATATTGGCATTAAATCCTTGCAGTATATTTGCCATATTGAAGACCATTTCTTCATCTCTGGGGATTAACAAATTCAGTGGCTTAAGCTAAAGACGTTTTGTAAATACACCCCATAAATTACACACGGGTTTTTGAGAATAATCCAGGCTGTGCTGTGGGATACACAGCCAGTCAGGGATGGCCAACATGTGGCTTTTCCATTGCCTGTGGACCTCGGGAATGCTCTCAGGTATGCGTCTGAGGCCGGGGCTCCGCCAGCCCATGGGCATGTGCTGGTCTGGGGGCCATCCTAAGTTCTCATTCTGATTTTTCGGTCTTTAAAGCTTTCTTTTTTACTACTATGCCATAGCAAAGGTACAACCCTGCTTCCTCACCATGAACCCTGAGTGTGAGTTTCTTCATACAGGCCACCTTGATTTTCTGCCGCCAACAGCTTGGCGTGTCTTTTCTTCGCTGAGTTGCATCACCAACTCCAGTCTGGTCAGGCATCAAGACACAATTTTTAATATTAAATTGAGAAAGCCTCCACTAATAAAGCAGCATGTCGGTTTCCCCCCTCTCATTTCTAATATAACTGAATTCAAATTAATGCTGTCAACTTACTATATGTTGGCATAACTTACATCATGGATAAATCTCCTATTTCATATGGTGTTGTGATCTGATATACATTGCCACATGCATGTGCTACACATTATGAATAAAGCTTTAAAAAGCCTCCTTTATAGCTGTTTATGTTATGTGATTGAGTCCTCGTAGAGAGAAAATTTGCCAGGACTAAAGGTTATTACTGGCTGTTCTGCAACTAATATTGCCTAGAACTGAAGCAATTAGGCTTGACAAAATATGAGCTGCTTAAAAAAAAATGCACTTTTGAAAGTCGGGCTTGTAATGGGACTTGATTTAATACATGCTACTGACGTGAAAATTTTAATTAAAAGAAAGAGAGAAAAATAGCTGCTCTGCTAAGATGGGAAGCTAGGAAAGATTGTCCTGCAGGTGACCAGGGTGGAGGTTGTTTTGTAGCAAAATGCAACATAAACCCCTGAGTGGATAGGATGGATGATAAGAGCTGGATGCATTCCAAATTGGGCAGTAATGAATAACTAAAATATGGTGAATACTTTATTCTTTCAATTTTTCTGTCCAACCTCTAAAAAATGAGATCATTCCAAGTCACTATAAAATGAAATCTATTTTGTTTTCTCAGCAAACTGAAAAACAAAGCACAAAAAACCCAGGAACAAACCAATCCGGAATGTTGAGTTTAAATATATTAAACTTAATCTGTTTTTTCTATTTATTTATTTATTAAATAAGCTTAGTCTTAAGATGTTGTGTTGAAAAAACAGTAGTATTTGAATAGGAATGATATTTCCTCCCCCCTTCCTCAAATTCTGGAGATTTTCATTTGAGGGGGAGGAGAAAGAGTGTCACAACTTTTTAATTTTTATTTTTGGCTTGAGTTTGGTAATCCTTCTATCTGGGATAAGTTCTGGAAGGGTTTTGTCAGTTCCATTGAGACAACTAGGTTGACATTCCCCCACAGAGGTGTTCTGCACTGATTTTTGGGACAGATGCAATATTGCTAATACTCTTCTTGTTTCTGTCCTCTGAATAAACTGAAATGTTTGAGAAATAAATGTTGGGCTAAATGCTTTGAGTTCTGTATTTTCTATTAGATGTCAATTTAACACAGGTAGGTTAATTACAGTTGCAATATAGTTGTACTCATCTATACAGAAATGTGGATTTATTACTTTCCTGATAAAAAGTTTTGTGTGAAAGTGGGATTTTTACATGTCCAGTGAGAAGTGATGCTATAATTCACCTTTCAGGTCTCAGAAAGAAAACCTGAAATATTTGTGATTAGCCCATAAATAAAAAAATACTGACAGGTTGACCTTTTTCTGTGCATCTCTGAGTCTTTATTGGAAAAACACCTTTGGAGTTAACGATGTAAGAATAGCCTAATGGTTATACATATACAGCTTTATTAGTATTTATTAGAGTAATACATACATTAATAAGTACTGACTTGAGGAGGAAAGCCATGGATGAAAAGCAACTGAAAATGCATGTAACTGATTGGAATTTAAAAAGAGTGGGAGAAGTCTGAGGAGTAACGTAGCCAAGAGAAACTGTAAAAGATCAAAGTGAGTCTTGTAGAAGCTTCTCAACATTTTCTTTTGTGACACATTTTGGAATGGTTGCCTTTCAGGTTTTCCAATCAAATATGGATGTTTAACAGCAACAAGGCAGATCATGTATGTGTTGTTAAATAATTTTGCTGTGGGATGTTTCTAGGAAAAGCTTTATTTATGGTACCTGCCACAGTTGCTGAAGATTTGTCCATATAATGGTGAAAAAAGTCCAGTTTACTGAAAGTATTTTAAAGTGTTTGACAGACACTTCCAGAAAGCTGGAAAACAGAAAATGATGTGAATTACCTCACAGGAGGAAGGCCATAGAAAGCTTCATGTTTTTTTTAATTTAGAATTCTAGTGAAGCGTGAAGAGTATAATTATTTTTATTTTGCTGCATTTTCTAAACTGCATAATAGAGTCATTCTTCTAGATCTTAAAGTTGTCGTTTTACAGTACGCTTCAGGACCGCGGTGGTAACATATTTTCCAAAGGTCAGTTTTCCAATTATAATCCAAAATTTGACGTTAATATTTTTTCTTATGGCTATGTTGTAACCGCATTCTGTTAATTTCATAAAGATACCATTTAGCTGAGGTAGGTGGTATTCTGGGCATACGAACAGTCACCTAATGTCAACAGCAAGCAGTAACTGTAACTACTGACTTCCCACCATTTGCAAAAAAATATTTTCCCAAAAATTATGGCATGTGAAACTAGTCAGCATCCAAGTCTCTCACTGGGAAATGACAGAGATTTTCTTATTGCTTTATGTACTCCAGATCACTTTTAAGTCTCGTTAGACTTTGCAGGCAACCTTACATTCTCTTCAGTTAAAATCAGAGATAAACTTATTTGCCAAGCCCTAAAAATTGAAGCTAGTAGCAAATGTTTAGTGTTTCGATCTATTTCATTTACTTCTTCCTCAGCTAAAAAAATACCTGGATAGAGTTGAAAAAGCTAGTGTAAATATTGGAATTGGGGTTAAACATAGGATTTTATTTATTTACTTAGTGATGTTTTTTCAGATTCTTGCATTTTCTTTCCATTGTTTGCAATAACCTCATTAGTTATACACTTTGATATATTTAAGTGTAAGCTTCCATTCAAAATGCTCAAACCCACCAGGACGCAACCTCAGTTGCCATAGAAAATTCTGTCATTGGCTTTTGGATGAGGAGAGGTACCAAAAGCTTTCTTGTTCTCCTTGGTTTATATTTGGTTTTAAAGCATGAAGATCCTGCTTTTACACCTTGCCCTAAAGCCAGTGTCCTTATGGGAAGAAACCAAAGGCTAGTTGGCATGGTTTTGTTCGGTGATAAAGCAGGCAAGCCTTAGCTGACATCTCCAAGGTCCAGACAAGGACTTACACTACTAAAAGATGTGCCAGATTTCCCTCACAGTAAAGAGGCTTTTTTCTGATTCATTTGAAAGCTTCGCTTTCTTGCTATTTTGGGGGGAAGTTAAATTCAAATGAACAAATATTTGCAGAAACAAATATTTAAGAGGGAAGGTTGCAGGTGAGAGGAGCCAACCATCTCATAGAGGAGGGGAAAGCATCCTGCTGCATAGGCTCTCCTCATGTCTGCTGTGTCAGTCACTGGAAAAAAAAATCACTGAAAAGACTTCAAATTCTTATTTTTCCAGTTATGAACCATTCTGAATGATATTGAGGAGAAAGAGCAAGGAACAGTTGAGGGTGGAGAAAGCCATAGGAATTTCATCTTTTTGGTCGCTTGCTTATGCGTAGTGTAAATGTACCACAGAAGGCTGCCGGAGAATTTATGTGTATTTGTTCTTCAGGGAAGACAAATGCCTCCCTGGCCGATCCATGGTCTGTATCCAAGGCCAGAATTTTCAAGAATGAAATATTTCAAAAGAGCTCAGGGCTGTCCTTTTGTTCAACCTTTACATAATTTCTTTTAGGAATTTCAATACAGTTCTGAGTGCAGGGGAAGGAGTTACTTTTTGGTAATTTCACCTGATGTCACCTGATGTGTCAGATGTAACTAATGAGTGACAAGGAAGAAAATTTCTCCAATCTTGTCCACTTAACCAGTATTTAAGTAGGTACTGGGATTTTTAAAGAAATGCATTTTCAGTGGGTGCCTAACTTAATATCTTTACAATAATTATTTTTAATGATACGCCATGGCTGTTTCTATTTTTGCTCTTTTTGTTCTTTTTTTTTGTTGTTGTTGCTCTTTTGAGATGAAAAATGACTAGTTTCCTCTTTCCTCAATATATCTTGCATCAGTTTGGAGAGATAAAGACTCTGCATGGAAAATGTGGCAAAATAATATTACTCCAATGAAACCCTGCGCTCACTGAGATTAATGAAAAAGTTGAAGTAGAAAGACTGCAGTCAGAGCTTCACCTTTTGATTGTTTTTTAATACATTTTTAGAATTCCTTTTCAAAGATATCCTGCGCAACCTGACCATTTCAGCTGCCAAAACATTTCCCAAATCTTCTGAAAACAAGCAGAATCTTAGAAAAAAGCAAAACCCTTTCCCTATTTCACCTGTAAAAGGGTGATTTGCATCCTTGCTAATCGATCGGGTGGCGGTTCCTGGTGCAGTGGGTGAGCCTGGTACCCCCGTGAGATCTGTCAGAGGAGAGGGGTGAGCGCTAACGTTTTCCCACGTCCTCCCGCTGGCACACCACAGAGCTGACCTGCAGCATTCCAGCGTGCTCAGCTCCGCTCTTCGGAGCAAAAACATTCAATGGAGCAGACGTGTGCCAAATTACGCGGCGGTTTTGTAGCGTATGGACAAATGTGTTTTGCTTCGAGACCACCAAACTCATTTTCACTTGTGAGTTGAACTACATTTGAACCCAGGCATCCTGAAGGAAAGGAGGGATGATTTAACCCCCTCAGCCCCTGCTACATTTAATGTTGATGGCGATATGTTGCCATAAACATACAAATATCATGCATCTCCCACAGCGATAATGTATTCTGGGTAATCTTATGTGAGCACCTAAGGAAAACTGTAATAAATACTAAGGTGTTGAAATGTCAGTTTAACGTTTGTTTTACTTTCCAAATGGTTTCTTTTCTTATTTTAAACCTTCAGGCAGGTGCAATTCATTTTCATCAATATTTTGAGAAATTGAAATTAAATTGAAATTTACAATGAAATGTTAAATTCTTGCTGCTTCATAAAGAAGCTGCTGCTTAAGTATTAACACCTTCTGTATTGTGTCTGGAAAATAAATACATGATTTGGCAGTCCAAATTGTATTTTCCACTGTACTCCATGTATTTTCATTTATCCTAAAGCAAAATAAATGTGAAAAGGTAACTACCCTGAAATCATAATACTTGAAAGCAGCTACATCTGGTACAGGGAAGGGGTGTGGAACCTTTTCATCTGTGCAGTGCGCAGTCATGCACGTACTTGTAGAAATCATAGGTAAACAAATGATTTCTTTTAAGAAAGAAACAGTGCATTTGATAGTAAAATATCAACTATTTCACCTAAAAGAATTTTAGATAAATTAGTCCCAAGCAGCATGTGCCAGAAAAATTTTTAGAACTATAGCCTTCTTTTACAAGCTGGTCCTTCCAAACTTTACACAGTCATATCATAAAGTACAGCTTTCATTTAGATTCTGCCGGATATCCAGCTGTGGCTTCCAAAAAAATGTTAGGAAGATTTTTTTTTTTTACAAAATAAATTACCAAGTGCTTTCTGCATCATTGATTTTCAGTCTTCTGTGACTGTTAAATGCAATTCTAGGTAAATAAAGTTGTCTAAAGTAGAGATTTCTTAAGACCTGATTTTTACACTTTCACTCTCACGATCCTAGAGATTTGCCTCTATGTCACTATCATAAAGTTGGCACCTATGTTAGAACATTAACTTTTTTGTTCATACGTTGTCTCAGCAGCTGCTGTGCCTAAGATAGCGATACTCCAGAGTGAGAAGTTCTGAAATGCTTGCTATTGTAAGAATTCACGTGTAACACGCAATTTACTTGGTTCAGTATTAATTATACACAGGAATAACCTTTTCTTTTTCCCCACTAGAACATGTCCATTGCTTGAGACAGTATGAGAGAAAGCATTTGCTGTTTTCTGTACATGAGGAACTTAATGACTCAAAGATATAATGAGATCTACGTCTTCCTTGATGAAACAAAAAAGAAAATTATGTTCAAAAAGCTCTTGTTCGTTGCTTGCAATTTAACAGGTTTGGAGTTTCTTTTGTTTTGGGGTTTTTCATGTTAGGTTTTTGACACTTAACTGTGACCTTGATACCAGTGCAGGTTGTTCCATGCCCTGATTACACACCTAGCTGGGATTAAGGATGCATGTGAAGATGGTTGATGTCTGTTAGTGGGAGTGGAAAGCCTTCCTTCACTGTCAAATCAAACCTGGCAGTAGGTAACGAGCTGTCTCCTTTCAACTGTCCTCAACCATGCTCTCAAGTTCTTTTACCCATCAATCAAGCTTGTGTTTGCTCTCTGCCCTTGCCATTAACCTTTCAGCCTGGGGTATACTTCTGAAGTCCCCTTGGCTCTCTGATTGGGCACCACCCATCCCAAAACTTTACATGATGCTTCAAACTGCTCTATTCTGCTAGACTGTACCCATCTCCTGCTAGGCTATGTCCCCACTGTCTTTAAGAGCAATGAGAGGTTCCCCATGATATTGATCCTACAAAAGTATTGTGGTATGGCTGAAAAATTAGTTACGTGTTTTGAATTCCTGACATAGTCCATTGCGGTATCCAACTGCAAAGCAGCTGTGGTGAGAATTGTCTGAGTATAACACAAAACAAGCTAAATATATGGATAAAAATATCCTTTTCTCCTCAAAGTTGTGGGTTTTAAAGATTTGTTATTACCTAAAAACCCCTGACCCATTGGGGTCTGCAATATTCAGTCACAGCACAGAAATTTCCATTGAAAAGTGGTTTCTCTACCCAGGTTCCTGAAGATGGAGAGTAAGAGAAATTCCTGAGGGCAACTTGGTGAGTACTTGGCTAAGAGAAATGTTGTCAGGAAGATGTATTCAAAGTAATGTTTTCCAGAACATATTTTTAGGTCTAACTGAATTTCAAAAAGCAGCAAATAATAATACAGGAATGAGTGGTTTGTTTAAGTTCTTGTCTGCTAATTAAGAAGCAAACTGTGAGATGTTCAGATAGGTTTTGCGAAATAGCAGTTTTTAAAAGGCAGGGAAATTCATTTATCATTAGGTTTTTCAGTAGGCAAACAAAAGCAAACCCCTTCATCTTCAGGTCGTATCCCCATGAAACTTACCTAGCATTCTTCCTGACCTGCTCAACAGTCCACAGTACTGCTAAAAAGGGTTTGGTTTTTTGTTGGTTTTTTTTTTTTTTTTGTTAACCAGTGTCAATCTGTACCTTCTGGTCGCTAGTCAGTCAAGCACATATACATACAGACACTCAGGCTGGTTTGCAGTGTCACTATCAAACTGGTCTGTAGCATATACATTGAATTATAATCAGTAGAGTAATTAAAATAGACATGTAAACTAAAGTAACATTGCTTATTGTGCTGCTTGTTAATGCTGCTTTATTATCATATTTTATTATCATATAATATTTTCATATTATGCCTGATGTCAGAAGCTCAGGAGTTATAGGAGACCTGTTTGTGTGTGTTAATATCTGTAATTTGTCCAAGTCAAACAACCCCTACACAGTTCTTATTTTTGTAGCATTCATTTTTTTGATGAAGGTAACATGCTTGGTTAAATATTTCCTACTTGTCAGATAATTAGATAACCTGATAATTGTTGTCAGATCATTAGAAAACCATATTATGTATTTTTAAAAAAGTAACATAAATAATATCAGAAACATACAGATATAATAATAAATGATAAGGAACTATGCATTAAGTAATGAGATCTTTAAAATATGTAATGATGAGAGTGAAAACTAATAGAATTAGGGAATCTGAAAATTCAAACAGCATGTTGACACCCATCACAGGCTGAAAGTGTCTGTCGCAGGTCTCCTAACAAATAGGAGCCCTTGGGCAAATAGAGGTGTAAATCCCAGTTCTTGAACTTAATTCTTTCATAGGGTCATTATTCTTATAAAAGCCAAATTACATACATTCCTGTGGCACTCTTTGCTAATAAAGAGCGGTTTTGGCTGTTCCAAAGCATATTATATGTAGCTTGAGGTAAGGGCTGGTGATCTTTCCCTAGAAAATAGTTCAGGAGGGCAGGTGCTCTGAAAATTTCAATAGATTCAAATTGTAATCCTTGATTAATGGTCCCATATTTCTTCTAAATTTTATTAAAAAATAAGCATTGTGCTGTGTTCCTCCTAGGAGTGTGAAAAGACGTTGAACAGTTTGAAGTGATTTATAACCTACGCTGAAGTAAGAATACCTGTGAATAATGTGGATCTTGCAAGAAAAGCATGGCGTATGAGTAAGTTGTCTGTAAAAGCATGTTTGCATTCAATTTTTTTAAAAAAACTAAATAGAATAGTGTATTTAATGTAAAATTAATGATGAATAAAAATGAATATATGAATTAGCTGCAATAATTAGTAATAATGCAATTCGCTGTATTTGTCAATAAGACATAACATTAATATACAATAAAGAAGTATAAGTAATTATCATAGCCACAATATTTAACTGAATGTGGCCATTGAATGAAAATCTTTCTGTATGTTGAAAGTAGACTCTGGAGCATTTATGTGGATGGAATTTGTTGTCCTCTGCAGAGCATGTCTGGCTCTTCTTGTGCAGAACTGACACCTTTGCAACTGAATGTTCTCAAAGTGCTTTAGCGGAGTTCTGGGAGCGTCAGTGCAGGGGAAGGGAACTGGGAACTTAATGCCTTTGCAAGTTTAGTCAGTTAGCATATGGCTGTATGGATGCAGGTGGCATGGAAACATCATATGTTTCCGTTTCACTGCCAAAACACAGAGTAAACAAAGACCCAGCATTGCCAAATTCAAGTGAGAATTGCAAACCCAGCCTTTGAGTGGACAAGTAAGAAATATTGTGTGTTTTCTCCTCTGAAGCATGTTTCTGTTGTACAATGGTGTGGATTAATATTAGGATTTTTATTTTAATAAATTCAGAATTATAAGAAAGCGTCTAATGTGCAAACAGCATTGCCATACATCAACTGATGTGGTTTATTGTTGCAATGTTGTCTTGCACGTTTTCTCCCATTAGTTTTACTGTGCCAGTCTGGAAGGTTTCTGGGTGACCAAAGCTTTGCCTCTACAGTCTGGCTTTGACTACTGGGCATGTTTCTGTTAAGTTAGCAAAGAAGGCTGAGCAAATCACTGCCAACGGCTCTTTGTAGGACAATGACTTGCAAAGGAGGTTTCAAAGTCTTGCTAAAACTTACTCTGCATCCACTGGGGTGACGGTAACAGACAGAAGAATGTCTGTAACTAATAATTCCCTCATTTGGAAATCCATCAGATTCCACAGACGTAAATTTGTGCCCATTGAAAAAGAGTAATTCATTTGGATTTCCTTCATGGCAGAAAATGAGTCCTTGATTACTGTTCTGGAAGTAACCTGGGAAGTAAAGGCTGCTCCAGCCATTACTGGAGTCATCAGCTGCAGTAATAGCATAATCGCAGCCTGCTGGTAGCATTTCAGAGGGCTTTGCTGAAGTTATGTCCATCTCCATCTGTTTTCCTTGCCACTTGAACTCCATTGAATGCTGCTAAGTTACAAAACAGCAACACAAGCCCTGTCGTTGCAGATAGCATTGATTTTATAAGCTCAACAATTTCTTCTCACAGGCCTGAGAGCCTGGAATGAATGTGTAGTGTTAAATGTCCTCTCGTTCATTCATGGTGTCCAATTAATTTAAAAGCAATGATTTTTAGGTTTCACTGGTAACTTGCATGGTTGTGGCTGTTTTCACTGAAGCCAGTTGTCCATGCAGTGACAGGCTCACCAGGGTGTTTCATAGTTGATAAAACCTCTTCTCCATGTCCTCTGGGAACTCATGGACTATTCTGGGGGACAGAGGGGTCCCTTTGGGCATGTGAAATCAAGCCTGCCATCCACCAATGTGGTTTGGCAAGACAGTTAACAGCAAGACTCAGCAGACTCTGCATTGCTGCAATAATGATAAAATTATTTTATGTTGTAAAAGCATCCCAGCAGAATGATTTTATGGACCTACTGGCTGATGACTTAAAATTGAAAAATCCCTGTATCTTATTACAAATTGAGTCATTTGAACCTTTGTCATTTTTGTTTGTTTCTTTCTTTTAACTCAGAGAATTATAGACAAGTTAGTTTAGCTTTAGTAGCATTTGAAGAAAGTTTAACATATTAAATCAAGAATATTTTTTTTAATTATTTAGTGGTTGTCATTTCATTTATCTGTAAGACTGTTGAATATCAATAGAAATACCATATAAAATATGGCTACTATATGTGTGTCACAGTGTTGAATGAACTTTATGCATCATTTACTTCCAAGAAAAAATATTTTAAAAATAAAATACAAAAATGAAATTCTTGTTTGAAATTTCAAACTTTAGCTGGAATGATGATTCCTTGACTTGACAGCTCAACAACATGTTAGATTTAAGAAAACCCACTAAAACTCTCCAGAAATCTCGAAGGGAGAGCTAATTACTGCTGAAAATATGCAGTGGAGTGGGATGGGTTAGAGGTTCACCCTACATTGCTGGTTTTCTTAATCAAGGGTGACTAGTATATTGCAGACACGTTCCATGGAGCTCCACCTCCTGTGAGGGGAGCAAGCAGACCAAAAATCTTACCTGGAGCCCAGAAACAGCTCTTATGATTCTGTATTAGATTCTGGGACCTGATTCCAAGTCTAAAGCAATGAAACTTCATTTCCACACTAGATATATAAATCTAGAAGATTTTTGAGACAGAGGTAGGAGAGAGAAGTTGTCCCTCTCATCTTCCAAAATGATAGTCCAGTATTACAGATATTCTCTCTCCTCCAAATTCAGTTAAAAGTTAAGTCTCCCAAAAAAAAAAAAAAAACCAAACATGATTTTGTCTGGGATAAATCACTGAAATACCATTTAGCCAGTAAAGTTCACATTTGCCAACAGTCTGGTCCACAAAAACAAGCCTGAGAATGAATGAATGTTACAATTCCTCTAGGGAATGGGAGACAGACTCTTTACAGTAGCATGCTGGTAAATGTCTTTGTTGCGTTTGGTGCTCGTGTGATGGGAAAAGTGATGATTAAAACTGTTGCATTACGTTAATGTAATCTTGGCTCTGCACCATGAGCCTGTTGCAGCAAACACTGCGGAAGCAGAAAACAAAAGGGCAAGTTCCTTGTCAGAGATTCTTGTTGTTGAACAAGCAAACAGTGAATTGACACTGATATTATTGTCACCAATTTCAGCCATCAAAGTCTGACCTTGACTATGAGCTAGCTGAGAAATATTCATGGTTGGGGAAAAATATTCATGGTTGGGGAAAAATACATAATAAGTTTAAGAAAATTTGAATGATGTGTCTTTCCTTTGTCCCCTGATGAGTAGGGTGTCTTTGCTTCAGTAGTTTAAAGAGGGATTTGCTGCTGAGAAGCATATGCAGGAGGGGCACAGCACGAAGGTGATTTCATGTGAAACAGTGCTGAGCTTCCCCCAGAAGCCCCAAAACAGCTTCCTTATTGGAGAGAGGCTGGACACAGGTTGGTATGGTGAGAGGCAGGGGACAAAGTCCTCTTTAAAACTGCACTGCAGCGGTCCCTGAGCTGGTCTGTGTGCTGACAGAGGCTGTGGAATCAGGATGCTGACCTGGGACACGTCTTCTTCCCCTTCTCTCTCCTGCCTGTCCCATAAAAAGAAGCTAAATGTCTTAAACGGATTGTATTGCTTGTCCTGGGTGCGTGAATAATGCGAGGGCGGGATGTGTTGCCAGTAGATTATTTGCAAACCAGTGCCTCATACCTTGTTTGTTAACTTGACATGAAGTTGTCAGGAGCAGGAAGGATTTTGTGGACTACTTCAAACTAAATTATTTGGTTCAGCTGGCTTTGCTAAAAACATGCTTTAATTCATGCATCTAACATATCTGAAGTTACCACGATGTTTGGATTTGGAATTAATATTATCTATGCCTGTATTAACACCAAGATTGCTTTAGTTAAGGCAGTAAGAAAACTTACATTTAATTAAAAAAAATAGTTATGGGAGCTATATTTTTTTGTTTGCTTTTTCTAAAAATAATAAAAATTCCTTCATCACCCATGCAGCACTGAAAATAAATCACAGATTGCTTGATTGGCTTTTAGTCACCACCATATGCTTTTTTCCTTAGCAAAGGGCAGTAGGAAATTATTGCATTACACAAGTGGAATTTAAAATTTTGCTGATGTACTTAAGGATGCTCTTTCCTGAGAAGTATCATTATGTATGACCATGCTCTTTAAAAATGTGATTACAACAGTTGAGCAGATGGTAGACACTTGGGGTCAGCTCTAAGGAGATCTGTATTTACAGTGTATTAATAATGGTTTAAACTTTCTCATAAATAGATGTTGATTAATTTTAAATCCATTTGTAGAAACCTAGCATTGCCAGACTATTTCCTGAAACCACAATACAAAGTATGATAAACACCATCCGTTAATCCAGACTAATGTACTCCACACGTTAAAAAAATTCACTAAAAGGATTAATGTAATTTTTCAAACATGAAAAAAAACAGATTGTATATTTCATATGTACTTTGTGTGTTGAATTTTTGACAGTCAACTCTTTTCGTTGATAGAATTATGTGTTTTTATCCTTTGCTGTAACATACTTTCAAATAATTTATACTTAATTTTATATTCTGTTTGGGATTTCTTTTTCATTTTGTCACACAGCTATTTCATACCATTGAGTGGAAAATAGATTAATCCAATCAGGTGAAACAGCAGGAGGAAATATAGGAAAAGCCTATTTTAAAGGCAGGTGGACACAATTTTTCTGGAATTAAATAACATTGAAAAGTGATTCTTAACCTGTGGCACTTTTTGACCCCGTACTCTGGGTTTGTCCGATATAATGGTGTAGGGCCCTTCTGCAAACTGGACAGTTGATTGGAAGCCACAGCTTGAATGTTGGGCTGAAACATTGATCACATCACTTCAATAGGAGTTTTGTCATGTTTTCAAGGGAGTGACAAGGTGAAGTGGCTATAGGTATCTAAACTATGTGTGTACATGTGTACGTAAGTACTTATGAAGTTTGGATATAGCATATAAACATGCATAGGGATGCAGAAGTATGTTTTAATGTCTGCATGTGCAGTGTGAGAGCAAGCGAATGTCAGAGCATGTGCTCAGTGACTTTAAATAACTTTCTGAAACTGAAGAACATTTTAGATTAGAAACTCAACCAAGAGCAGATACCACTTCACAGTCAACAAAAATGGAAAACCAAACTTATGCTTACAGCAGGGTCATTTTCTTTTCTTCATAAAAGATTATTTAAGAGAGATACACCTCATTGTAGCAGATGTTAAGTGCTGGAGAATTTATAGGCTAAAAAGCTAAAAAAAAAGGAGTTGATTTTCAATTGCTGAGTCAGCTATCAGAGTCAAAATTTTATGAAGTGACACATGTTAATATTGGAGCATGAGGGTGAAGAATTGATGAAAAGCTTTCAGTTTGACTTGCATCTCCAAACTTTTGTGTCTATTTACTTTGCATAAAGATGCCTAACTGCAATAACTTTTTCTCTATAGAAGTCCCTTCCTTTCCACTGTTTAGCTGTTTCAGAAAGAGAGTGTCTAGATATTGTCTTTAGAGCAGTAAATGTAGGAACTACAGATTTTGGCATAAGCTGTTTTAACAAAGGCCATGGAATTGATGCATTCTTATCAAGATATTTTAAACAGCAAGTAAGTTATTCTTTCTCGTGTTTGGTTGAAATCTTGTTAATTGTCGACTGGATTTAATGCTCCAAGATCACATGTGAAGTTTTACCCTGTGTGTGTCCTCGTACTGATACAAAGCCTAGAAATGAGGGAGAGCTCAAAGTGCATGTAAATATCACACCATAGTCCAAAGAAAGCAGTCACAGGTCCAAAAAAAGGCTAAGACAAACAGAAAGACTGAACCTTTGTCATTGTGAAGCTATTTCATGCTTTATGCTATAAAGCATGTTAATCCCAATTGGTAAAGCATCTAAGGCACATTTTTAAATCTCACTGAGCTTAAGAACACGCTTGGCTCACATAGGGTGGACTTCAGACTAGGCTTACGTCTTTTTGTTGCATTAGGACAAAAGAAGGATTATGATATTCTCATGAGGTGACCTCATCTTTCTGCCCATGTCCAGTCCATTTTTCAGCTCAGCATGTTTCAAGTTTCTACCTCCAGTTTTTACATGCTTATGTGTATGATTTATGGATGGCTAATGCAACTTGACTGATTTTGGAATCTTTGAAAAAATTGCCATTCTAATGTCAATTATTCCTATGCTTTTCAAATTTTTTACAAATTGAATAAAATTCTGGCAATCTTTGTACTCAACACCTCAAAAAATAAATGATCTGTATCCCTTGTGGGGTAGTTTACTTTCTAAAGCATGATGGTAAAAGCTCTGCAAAAGATAGACATTACATTGCCCCAGTGTCCTAGCAGGATCTTTTTCTAACAATGTCTTTCAGTATCACTAACAACACTTCAGTGTCTTACTTGCTCACTGCTAGCATAATAGCCCTTTCCCTGTCCATCTGTTGTCCTTTCTTGAAATGTTTTCCTACATTGTTGCTGAAAGTTTCCTACTGGTTTCTGGCAGTTGCTCTTTGTCTGCTTTATCTTCTGTGTCTATAGTGGTAGTCTTCTGGCAGACCAGCTTCTGAGTCCATGATGCCATAGCAAGACAAGGATTGCTTCCTGCATCAGTAAGTTTTCAAAAGTCTTTTTAGATTGGGAAAAGTGAACTCCTCTGAGACTTGTTCTTTATATTCAGTCTTTTAAAAGTTTCTCAAACTTGGGAGCTAGAACGATGAACGACCTTGCATGTCCAATAAATGGCTTTTGCAATACTGGCTTTAAATATATCCTATATATGAGGGGATTTTGTGATATAAGTAACAGAAAGACTGCTTTGGTTTCATTCCCAGTCATGCCATGTGTAAATATGGAGAGTTCCTATTTACCCAAATATGCTATTTCCTAATACTCCCAACTACATTTTTTTCCCCAAGCCTGTGCTTACTTAGCTGTCCAAATTTTCCTTTTTGAAAAAATCTGAACTTAGACATAGGACTCACTGGTCTAATCATTTTAGGTTAAAATTGACTAGATAAATTGGAAGTCGGTTTTTCAGTCCTTAACAAACCTAAATTAATTTTACAGTTTGTAAGAATATTGATGTCCTCTTAAATATTTTCTGAAATATTTGGAACGGTATTAGTAGTTCTTGAAATGGATTATTTTGAACACTTTATAAATGCTTTGTCTCAAGTGATTCTATTTCTTCCTTCCAACCAATTACTAATCACAGTGCCGGCTTTTATGTTTGATTCATCAACTGACATGCTAAAACACATTCCAATACTTTAATTTCCCCAGAATGTTTTGCTGTTCTGTACAGTATCTTCATTATTGCTTGATATTCCTAAGTTCATTACTACATAAACCAGCTATGTTAAAACAGTGTGACTGTATTTTTGGAAGCAAAGAAAAAGACCATTGAGTACATTAGTGAAATACTTCATAATGACCTCTGTTGTACTTCTTTTGGATCCACTAAAACTGTTTGTGCATAGGAAGTGCTGTAATCACAGAATAATAGTCAGCCCATGGTGTCCCAGAGTACACTTGGTGCTGAAGAAATTAATTTGTGGGTGTCCTTGAACTTTGACTGCTGTTGGTGCTAAGAAGTCCTTGAGTGAAGTGTCCGTCTGTTGTTGTCTATACCAGAGATGTTTCAGCAGTGCTTAGGAGTACTTATTCTTGTTCTCTTAATCTAAGATGGTAGCAAGAGCGTGAGAAGTTTCAGCAGTTCGCATCTGCTGCAGTAAAAAGGAAATGTTTGACTTTCTGCCCAGCATTGCTAAATACAGAAACTTGGAAAATAGGAATGTGAAAATACCCTTTCCCTTGAAAATGCTCTGTGATGCTATTTCCCAGGATGTATGGGTTGAGTTTTGTTTTTAATAACATGGAGATGGGATCTGTTTGGTGCTAAAATATATGTGTGTTAGAATTAATTGTATAATTTAGTCAGAAGTTAAATTGTATCTAAGAAATGCAAAGACCTGAGTAATTTCCCAGACATCCAGAACTTAGAGAGTGAGTTAATGGTACTCTGATCTCTTAGCTTGCATACCCCCTTTCTTACCTCCCTAACAATTCGGTGAACATGTCTTTCCAGAACTTTTAAAATCTGGATATTACATATTCGAAGAAATACATTATGCTGCTTAATACAGTAAACAAAAATTACATTTCTGTGGTCTTAGACCTCAGTTCAGCAATACTTTGCTTCCTATTTAACATGATTTGCAGAATAAAGTTCTCTATCTCAAAGAGTAAGGGCAACACATTTTGAGGGAATGAACAATGACTTAATTACACATCTGACTCAACTCTATGTTTCAGCTAAAGTTATTAAATTTTCTTAAAATATTTCAGGAAATTTATTGAAAAGATTTAATTAATTTTAAACATTTGTGAGTCACGCTGTAATTGGATGGCATGACACTGGGTAAGTGTGACCCACGCCACCTGTCACCGAGAAGGGAGAGAAAATTCCCTGTTAAAAAGGTGGAAATGCCACAGTCTGAGTAAAGAGCCATGAAAATTACTTGAACAGTCTGCCAATGGCGATGCACCAAGTTTTTGTGTTGTTTTGTTTTCAATCTTATTCAGTATCATGAGTGTTCTCAAACCCTGTAGGAATCTACAACTGGGTGTGCTCATGACTAACACATGCACACTGTTATTTGGGGATGATGTTAGGCATAAAGCTCGAGCTGGGCACCATCCATGCTGGTGCTGGATTTTTTTCTCTATTTCTCTGAGCCCCAAAACTAAGTCAGAAAATTTACGGCATTTCAACATTTCTTATTCCTGAAGACTAGAGCTCATATTTGTCACAAAACATTGTTTTGGTTTCTGTTTGTTGTGGGTACACTAGAAAAACTCTAATTTGGTAGAAAGGATCGTCTTTGTAGGGAAGCTCTGTGAAGAGGAGCAGTAATGCTGCAGGTCTGGAAAGCCACAGAGCATCAGTAGGAACTCTCCTTGTCCTCACCTGTCTCTTTGGTGCTACCTTTGTTTTTCATTGCAAAAACCTTTGGCAGAATAAAGTTGGTGGCTACGTGGTATATACACACATGCTATATATAGTACAGTTCTTTTAGTTGTTCATTAGTAATTTCCTGCATGGTAGATGCAGCATTCGGACGAAACTAAGACACATAAATCTCATTCTGGTCACTCACTTTATTAGGATAGGAAAAATCCTGAGTATGTTGCAGGAGAAATTCAGCTTAATGCAAGTAGCAGCTGAAAGTGTTCTTTAAACTCCACTGAGATTTGCCTTTTAGAACAATTTTGGTGGGATCAGAGCACTGCACAGTTTGAAAGCAAAGGCAAAGTATATGAGTGCCTTCATTGTTGGCCCAGATGGCATGACTTAATTAAATAAAATATCTGTGCTGCTTATGTGTTGATGTCTGACACTAGCCCTGGGCCAGGCTTGCAAATAACTGTGGTTTGCTAACGTGTGGCTTTTCAAACAAAATCTGTATTAGCGCTCATGAACCGTGAGTAGTAATGTGGCCTGGGCTTGAGGCACAAGCTGGGTACTGAGCGATGAACAGAGCGAGGCTTGAAGGAGGAATTCAGCAGCTTTTCAGAGACGGTACATTTGGGATGGAATGTACTTACCCTGAAATCCTAGAAACCAGCCTGATGAAAAAAAAACCTGAACATTTTTGGTAATTGTTTTTAACTTCTTTCAGGTACGCTAGGACCTTGGCTGGCAGCTATTCTGTTTTATCGGGAAGCAAAGAACACCAAGGAGAAGGACAGGAAGAAGTGAGCCGTGTCTTTCAGCAGTCTTGATCCTAAGGTGGGTGGGTAAGGTGCAAAAGTGGCATCAAGCCACCCTTGACCTCCAGGCTTGCCTCAGACACTGGATTCTGACAGTGCTAGCGCAGCTCATAGCAGTACATGCTGTCACTCAGAGAAAGCATTCCCTCATTTCTGGTGTTGGGATTCCTTTCTAGGCACTGGTGAGGTAGTTTCTTTGCTCTACAGTAGTAAGATGTCTCTCCCCTACAGTGGTATTCATCCTTGACAAATGCTGCTATGTCTGTGGCCACCAGAATTTGGGTAAAAGATCCCAGTGAGCAGAGACCAGGGATGGCCAAAGTGGTAGTGGGTTTTCCTCCATTCCTTCAATGGTAAATACCAAGGTTCCACTTTCAGCTATAATGTGTGAAGTTACTGTAAAGAGATGCTGTCTGAGGAGCAAAAACAGACAGCGTATTCATGTCTAGACTAAAGCATGTGCAAGTTTCCAGGTTGGAAAAAAGGTCCAAAGAAAAGTGCTGAAAGAAGACTAAGTAAAAGTTACCCTTGCCACCTGCAGCTGATTGAGAACGTGAATGACGTAGCTTGAGCAGATGGAGGTGGGAAGAAGTCCAAGGGGACAGGTAGAAGAATGGATGGATGAAGTTGGACACCACAAGCAGCAACTGGGATCCAGCTGTGATTGCTGGAGAGGTTTGTTTTCTGGCTGTCATATATGTTTTTCTTAGAGCAAATAATTTTAGGTAATAAATGGAGTTGTAATCTCAAGTTAGTAGAGACACATTGGCTGTTACTTGACCAGGCTCTGCAAGCAAATCCTGTATCAGGCGTCTTTGAAATCAGAAGTTGTGGAAGCAAGTCCTTTGCAATCATTTTGGGTTTTTTTGCATTTTGGTTTCCTTCATACGAGCTCCAAGAAAGGTTTATCTTTCAGCTCAGTCTGCAGAGTTGCAACGTGGCCTATCAGCCATGTTGCGCACAAGTGCACTTGTGGTTCAGAATGAATCTTCTTACCAATGGAGCTGACCTAAAGACTTCTAGTATTTGTTGGGTGGTTTTCCATATCTCTTGGGGAATACCTTTTGGCAGATATAAGACCTATCCAAACTGAGTCAGAAGTCTAGAAACACCCTTTCAATGGAAGAATTACAATACAAAGTGCCAGTGCATGTTGTTTCAACAGCATCCTTACGGTGTGTATTGGAATTTGAATTTCTACTTAAAGGTTGTACAATTCTAGCAGTAAGCAGAGATGATTGCCATCATGCCATCTGGAAACTGAGACATTATTCTTTGGTACTTTGGCATTTATAACACTTGTAAAGAGTATCAATAAATCTAGAACATTTCATCCTCAATACACTCTCTTTTTAATTACTAATGCCCTTTTATCCAGACAAATAAATGAATATCTGGTCACATTTTGTAGTTGATAAAAAATAGAAGAGCCAGTCTGCAGCTGGGAGGGAAAACAGCATTTGTGATGGATTTCCCTGCTCTCTCTCCAGCTTTGCCCGTTTTCAGAGGGTGACTTGGATTGCAGTCTCTCATTCAGCAAAGACTTGGAAACATGTACCTAGCTTAATGTGTTTGCCTAAGTTGCATTTACTCAAACATAATTTAACCTTAGACTTAAAGGACTATTAAAGGTTTTCTTTTAAACAATATACTTCTAGCCTGTGAATCAATTAAGGAAGAAATGGGTTATGCCTCAGTGCTCAAACTATGTGGATTAAAAAGAAATTCTGACATGGAGGAAAGCACGCAAGTGAAGGTTACCCTGAGGCAGCCTTAATGTAAAAGCTGACAAGTCAATGCATACTTTCTTGGTTACTAATTTGCTTTTTTCAACAAAAAGGTGAACCAATTGTGGCAACTCCCTCATCACACAGTGCATGTAGATCATCTGGTGAATAAAATGCCTTGCCCTCCTGCACTTTTTCTCAACTCTGGTTCCTGAAAAACTGAGTAATGAGGTATTTTATAGCTGCACATATATCCTCATTGTTAGCTAACAGCAATAAAATTAATTCTAGTTTAGCAATATTGAAGAGGCAGTGCAAGTATCCTGCAGTGATGTGTGCTATATACAAGTACATACTATAAAGGAGTTGTAATAGCAGCATCTCTAAATACCCTGTAAATAATTAATTACAAAAGGATCTGTGCATGCAAAAGTTTATCCATTTCTTTTTTTTCAAGTCAATTTACTTTTCTCTCTACAAACTCTGTTCCTGTCATTTTTTTCTGACATGTACAACTATAACATTCTCTGTTTCTCTCTGGTCCAAACAATATTAAAATTTGGTGAAATAAGTGGGGATTCACACAGATTGGTAGCCACTCATTCTTCCATGTAAGCATGTGTAAAGTATTACTCTGATCATTTTGAAAGTTAAAGAAAAATTAGTTAAAATACTAAAAGTAAATTATATCAGAAAACTCCTGTGCTTTACATTTTATATTATTGAATTTGTAATGTAATGTTGTGTAATTCAGCTGAGCCAGAATAGTACCTTGTTTCTGCTATGAGCCTTTGACTATAACACTGTAATATCTCTTGGTGTCTTTTCTTCCTAATGAAGAATAAGTGATCTGCTGGGAGACTGTTCTGGGGGATTTTGCAGGGTAAGAACCAGCTAGCATCAGGGTAGCAGGAGGCACTTGTCTACTTCTTCAGAAGTAGACCAGCAAACTTCTAAACCAATTCTTACCAAAGCTTTTGCATCCTGGAAACCCAGTCTCTGAACCCGTAAACTGACTATTCCACACCCCCACACCTCCCCCACCCCTGCACTTTTTCCCCCCAGATATATCAATGGGATGTGATATAGTGCTTTTTCTTTAAGTCCTGAGGGGTGGAGGCTGGCTGTCAAAAATCACTGAGGTGCCATTTCATGTAAAGGAGTTTCCGGAATTCTGGAGGCAAAATGGTAGATTTCAACACGCTCCTGAAACCTCTTCTCTATGACACTGAGCTACAAAGGTTTTCAAATGCTCAGCAAGTGGGGGTGGGTGTTACATTGCATGCAACTAGCAGTCAGAAAGCTCTGCAAAGTTTTGGAAGTGACAGGGGTTTGTTGGTTTTTTTCCCTGGTCATCTTTGATGTTTAGTAAGAAATATTGAAAGTAGCTTGGCATTAACTAGAAAAGCATTTGAGCTTTAGAGTGTAAGAGGAGCAATGAGCTCCTCTTACACTCTAAAGCTTGCTGCATGAAAAAAGAAGCTTGCTGCATGAAAAGAATATGGTAGAGGAGAAATAGAAGCTCTGAACCCAGAATTAGTTTTCTTTTCTTAGACTAAAAAGCTAACTAATGAAAATATTTGCAATTTGGTTAACAGGATAGTAACTCAGAATTGGATCTGCTCTGAGGGTGCAGGAGTAGAGTGTGTAACTAGATTATAGTCCCAGTCTGGGTATTTATGTACCAAGTGCAGTGTCTCTGTGGAAGCAGAAGGTCTGGTGTGGGCTGTGCAGAGACAGGATGGTCCCTGGATGGCTCTGGGCATGTCCCTCACACCACTGGGGACACCACAACCAGCAAAATTAAACCTGCCTTGTACTTGGTTAAAGCAAGCTTGTATTTGTTGCTGTTGCACAATTTATTTCAACATGGGCATGGAAACCCCTGCTTTTAACGCTGGTTTGCTCAGCCAGCCCTGAGACGGTTTATCCGTTTGGGAGTGGCTTTGATAGTCTTCCATTTTATGAAACTTCAGAAAAACCTTTATTGACTTGGATGGATCTTTTTGCCCTCTGCAGATAAATAAGACTATCTCAGTTCAATCCAGTCCAACAGAAGTTATTAAAGCCCTTCTAAAGCTTTAATATGCCTGGTGAGGACTCTTCCTGTTTTCCTTTCAGCTTGCCAGCTTAGACCTGGCAATGACATTTTAATCACATATACCCACCAACGCCACCACCTTGTTTAGCCAGACCAAGAGGCTACAGCTCTGGTCATTATATTCATCGCTCTTCACAATAAAACATTTGTGCTCAAGCTGTCAGTAAATGTTTCTATTTAACTAGTGATTTAGTGTCCTGGATTATGCTGAAAATACTTTGAACTGATGGTTTTCTTAAAAGGCCAAACCGCTTCTTATATTGCATCCAGTATTACTTTGAATACACTGGGAAGACTTATCCAGCACTGAATGTTTCTGCAGACTTCTAATAATATGTTGGGAACAAATTCAGAGAATGAAAAATTGTTTTGAAAGTTCTCAAAACTCTCACATTTGAGGGAAGATGAAGTAGATTTTATTATCCTTCCTTAGGATTAGCAATGCCCTTAATACCAATGGATTTCCCTATGTAAGAGCAAGGAGAATCTGTCCCATAGCAGGTATTATTTGCTGCTTTAGATACATTTTCCAGGTGATTTGTGGAGTTTTGAAAATGTGCTTTCCATTAATCTTGGGATGAGTGCTGTGCAAATCCCTAGTCAGCACTTGGAATATCTACCAATTATTTTTTAAAAGTGCAGAATTTTTAGTAACTAGAGCTGTCCTGCCTGGTACAAACTCACTTATTTATGCTAGCTGTGATGTGTTAATTTTTAGAAAACAAAATCTCTATATAATGTAGACTTTTGTTATCATTTACCAACACCCANTATTCCCATCTCTTTTAAAAGATAAGGTGGACATCTATCTTAGGGGCACCCTTTTCTTCTGACACTGTGTTAGATTTTAAGTCCTGAGAGATCTATACTACTACTCTCACTACAGCCTACTCATGAGCATTTGCTCTTTATAAAAATACACAGATTTGTCCAAATTGTGCAGGAGCAGGTTCCACTGTAAAGCAACATAGAAATGGAAGGTGTGTCTCCTAAGGATTGATGGTTGAAGATTATAGATTGTTATTGTTGATATTCTTTGGAGATAAATAATCTGTGAATTATTAAGTATTTTGAAAGGGAACTGTTGTCATTAACAAATTGATGCTGGGAGCCAGGTTTTCTGACAATGGTGGTGACACTAAAGGGAAGATGCTGCTAGAGTTCGAAAGTATCAGAAAGTCCCAGTTTTACATGTGTAAGCGAATAAATCCAAACTATCTAAAAATGTAGCTCAGTACCTAGTGTCCCAGGAAATGACTGTATTTGACCTGATTGCACTAAATTCACTTATGTGATGAAAGTATTTGGGCATTTCTGAAAAATCCTGCTACTCCTCAATCTACAGCTTCAGGCATAGGTGCCGAATTTAGGCACAAATACTCTCAGTATCTTCCACTCGAGGTCTTGATTTTGCACTCTGCTGTAGAAACTCAGTCTATGCACCATACCATGCCTGTCTTTCATTTCAGATGGCTGGAAACAAGAACTAATTAAGTAGTTGATTATGGTTTCTGGGTATACATGTTTAATAACCTCTCAAAGGCTGCTGAAATTGGTAAGTCTTTGTGTTGAGCTTGCTGTGCTTTAGATCCAGGTCTTAATCTCTCCATGGATGTATGCATTCATCAAAAAGTGCTGCTGCAGTCCCAAAGTTGTATTTAGAAAGAATTTAAAATGTTGTTGTTTATACTGTTGCTTCTAGACTGAAGTAAGATACGTGCCCTAAAGCGGTATTTTACACTGCTAAAGAACTCCCTCAGGAAGAGATTCCTGGCACTATCCTTAAAAAAAATTAAAAGTAAAGAAAAGGTAATAAAAGATATTTCAAATACAAATTGGTCTAAAAAATCCCCTTTAGGGAACAGTTAGTGGATATGACATGCTTCTTTATTTCCCTGAATGGTTTTAGAAATGTGGGTTTAGTTTAAAATATGTTATTTTTGACGTGTTTGCATGTGTAGCTGTAATCCCAAGGAAATTTTCAGCAGTAATAAAAACAAAAATAGAAATAACCCAAGTACTAATTCTAACTGTAAAATAGAAAACTTCTAAAGCCTAATTGTATAACACAGCACAAGCATTTTATTAGTCTTTCCTTTATTTCACTTGTTTCAAAACTTTTCAAGTAAATTAATTGGTTGTTCGTAGTGTAGACTACAGTGCTAAAAAAAATCAGAGAATTTGGAATTTTGATAAATGCAAAACATATGCTCTGCTACTTAAGACCTGTTCTTGTGGTTTGCAGATGATACCAGGGTCTCTAATAATAATAACAGAACTGCACAGAAATCAAAGAATGATTTATTTTAAACTGCTTCATGAAGACCAAAACTACCAAACAGCTAGCAGGTTCTGCTGTATTTTAATGCTCCCTCTCCCTGGGCACTTGCACTTAAGTAATTTATTCAGTTACCAAGTTACAATAAATAGTAAGTGTATCATGAAACAGTATTTGTAACTCCTCGAGAAACGCACGGAGCTCCCGGTGCTGTTACAAAGGACGCTTCACCAACACCGGGTGCGTAAAATCAGAATTATCGCTTTTCCGCTATGCATTGCCATCTAGTGGCGTGCGGCCCCTCTCGTGTCTCAGTAGCCAGGTCTGACCATGACCATGGAGATCCACTAACTCGTGCTGGACACTTGCCCGCGCAGTGTTTTTATTGATTACTTTTTTTCACAGACAATAGGCACCCTGTTACAAGGGTCTGCTAATTGTCTTGGTCATCGTGTGCCCATGGTCTAATGTTTCCCCTTCTTTTGATTTGGTTGAAGGTTGGTAGGGTAAAACAAATTTGGAGGGAGGCAGAAGTGAGGTATGAGCTGAGCTAGTGGCTTTCATTTGTGGTATGGTAACTCAGATCAATCATTGAAGAGTGAGAGATAATTGCTGCCAGTTTTGCACATTAGCATGATTTCCTTCCTAGTACAGGAAGATTATTGGATCATAATTCTTTCTCCAAATTCTTTCTACTGGAAGAATCATAGAATGGACCTTACAGTCCCTGCAGTGCCACCCCTGCCATGGGCAGGGACACCCTCCACTAGCCCAGGATGCCTCAGGCCCCATCCAACCTGGCCTTGAACCCTGACAGGGATCCAGGGGCAGCCACAGCTGCTCTGGGCACCCTGTGCCAGTGTCCCCATCCTCCCTTGGAAGGATTTCTGCCTCCCAGCTCCTCTCCATCTTCCCTCCTGCAGCTGAAGGTCATTCCCCTTGGCCTGGCCCTCCCGGCCCTTGGCACCAGCCCCTTCCCAGCTTTCCTGGAGCCCCTGGAGGGACTGGAAGGGGCTCAGAGCTCTGCCCAGAAGTGGCCTTCTCTTCTCCAGGCTGAGTAAGATCAGATCTCCCAGTCTGTCTGCAGAGCAGAGGTGATCCAGCCCTCAGAGTATCTCCATGGCTGCCTCTGTGGCCGCTCCAACAGGTCACTCAGTTGACATCATGACTTGGTGGTATTAGTGCTGATTGAATGACCTGAGCGTGACACGTGACATGTGAGCTGTAGAGTCATGACAATCAGTCCATTCCTGGAGCTATCCTTTGTGTTAACAAAGACCACGTTTCCTTCCACTGATGGAAATACAGAGCAACTACACCAACCCCAGTGAAACTCCGGTGCACTTTTATATCAAAGAACTGACCCTCTGTTGGACTCTGAGGGGTTGATTGTTCATCTGAGATCAGGCAAGTGGAATACCACCTGAGAATTATACAGGAATCTGGAAAGATTGTTCCAAAACTCTCAATAATTTCCTTCAATGCATGTCAGCAATGAAATCCTCCAGTCATTTATAAAGTCATTACACCAATTTACTTCCCACAAAGCTGCACTGGGCAATGGGTATAGTTTTTTACATAGTTATATATGGGAAAGAAAAAGCACTAAATTGCAATTATTCTGAAGCTCAGTAAAGATAATTGCTACAGAGGTTGTTCAAAAATGCTTCTGGAACAGGTTTTGATAAAAAATGAGCCACACACAACTGACTTATCTTTCTACTGTTACCAAAGCTGCTCCAAGAAACCCAAGCAAATATTTAAATGTTTGTTGTTTCCTCACACTGAAATAGCAGCGTTGAAATCCATTCTGGGCAGTGCCTTTCCATCATTGTATTGCATGCTTCACAACTTGCCATCTGGCTGCCGAGAAAGAAGCACTGACACTGTGCCTCTCACTAGGGTTTTCTGTGTCTCCAGCAGGATTTTGGCATAGGCTATCAATGTGAGATGAAGGTAGGAGAAAACGCAGCCTTATTGGCATAAAGTAGCAAATCTTGGACAATTTTAGAGCTGCACGTTATAGTGATTTCTGACAGTAATGTGTATATATATGAGAATCTCAAGAAAGATCATCATAAGGCATTTAAAAAAAATTACAAAGTAGTAAAACCATTACATGGGAGGTAAATGTGTAAGAGCCAAGTGCAAATTTAGTTTTCAGTTACATTAATACTAATTTTTGGTGGATCTGCATTCAGTTCCATTTCAAGCAGGAGAAAAATCAAAGGAAAAAGTATATACAAAAAGAGATTTAAAAAATTCATTAATAAACTATATCTATCTGTACAGAGTCACATGCTGGCATTGAAAATACAGAACTTGGTTCAAACAGAAACCATTAGAAACAAATTAACAAAAATAGACTTTATTGCCATCAAAACAAATCTCTGTGACCTGATTCGAGGCTGTAAATCAGCATCTATTTGTGCTAGCTGAGGATTTCGTGTTCTGGTTAAGTAAAGAAAACCTTTATAACCAATATTTTGCAGGTTTTATATTGACAGTGGGTAAATATTGAGCATTGGAGATTAATAGAAGAAAAATCCAATAGTTGGAGATTGGTAATGGAGAGGTGGCCATTATCAGGTAAAGGATTCTTTAACTTATGTTTTAAGTGTAGGTGTTTCACATTGGCTGCTGAACTCCTGTAGCTCAGGGTTTCATGTTTCAATTTTTTATTTTCATAAATGTTGGAAAGAATTGAGATAATTGTCATTTAAAGTTGGTCAGTGTGTTATTGACAAAGGCAGAAATCTGAGTATTTAAGGGTTGAGACGGGTTTTAGATATATCAGCGGCAAGCTGATCACAGCATCTGTCAATTAAAAGGCTTGATTTTTCTTTTTTCACTGATTTTTTAATATTATTTGAATCAGATTTTTGTGGAAAACAGTATAATTTCAGTGAAGTTACTATGTTATAATGGTAGCATGTAGTAAACTTCCTGCTTTTAAGTGAACCAGTTGATAGATGAGTTCTGATTTCTTTAAATTATAATGACTTGTTTAACTAATCACTCATGCAAACTAAAGCATCACAAATTTGTCTTGTAAACCTATGAGTTTACTTACTCCTGGATGTTGTGCTCATGAAGTAAAAGGGGTATTTGTGTTAACAGCAGCTTTCGATAACACTTGGCATAGTTCAAATAGGTGATGCTGTAGATCTGTTTGCACAACATTATGTAAACTGGGCTAATCTTGTTTAAGGCTCCTAATGCTTTTGTCTTGGTCTCTTTTGGCACTACTTGTGTATGTACCGAATGCGGCTCTCGGAGAGTAACCTTGGTTGCACACTACACCTGCTTGCACTTAGGAAAAGAAACATTTGTCACTCTTATTTATGTAATTGCTTAAATTGCATTTTAATTTTAACAGCTTAAGTGTGTTGGTGGAGAAAAATGTTTTCTGAATGAAAGTTTGATCAAATGCCCAGGGAGCCAGCGAAGTCTTTCCATTGACTCAAGAGATTTTGTTTCAGGCATTTTATTTAAACAGTACTCCTCTTAGACATAACTGAGTTACGTGCTTTTCATAAAAAAAAAAGAAAAACCCCAACCCAACAAAAAAAAAAAGAAAAAACCACACAAATGTTTTAAACAGCAACATTTAATATAAAGTTTTATGGAAAATTACTGAAAATAAAATCTTTCCATTTTACTTTTTTGATGCAATTTTAAAATTAGAGAAAGCTGTATTTAGTTCTCAAAAAGGCAAGATATCTGCTTGAGTACTACAAAACTCAATTTCTTCTTGCTAAAATGGAAATTGGATTAGATTCTCTTGGAGTAACCTCAACAATTGCTTAACTTCTTTTGTGTTATTCTTCATTCCCATTAATAGGAATAACACGATACCTCTACTCAGCAATTCCCATCACTGTGGGCTCTTAAATAAACATTAGGAAATATTAGTCTCAAAGTTAAAGACTCCATTTAGCACATTGCCCAGTTATGCATTTTATATTTGCAAGTAGGAATGGCAGCCCAGATTTCTTTGACCACTCATTACACTAATGCTCACAGGCTTTGCTGGCAAGACTCTACAGAGCTGAACGGGTTCAAAATGTATCAGGAGGCCTTATCACTCAAAGTAAACAGTCAAAGCATATTTCCCCTTTGCTGAAGGATTTACATTAGTTCCCTGTTAGACGCCGTATCAGTTACAGTGCTGCGTTTCCTACATGTCATAGCTACGAATTTCCCCTTTTCTGTCACCCCAACGAAAGTTTAAAGTACAGATGCTATAAACGGAGGTTCTGGCTACATTTATTAAATGAAAGTCTTTCAAACTATTTAAGTGAAATTTTGAAGGTGTTAAATCACGTGCGTGTTGGCATTCTGAGGTGCAGGCTTTGATGCCCTCGGTTGTGCCAAGCAGCACAATACTCCGCAAGCTTTTCCAAAGCGCTACTGTGTACACAGCACTTAGCTGATCTGATCTGTCCCTGAGATACATGATCCTGAGCTAATCTGAGTAATAACTCGAGCAATATGTTTACTGGTAAGTGTAGAGGGAAGTTATGTTATAGATTCACTTTTTGCATTAATTGCTTTGCAGCTCTGGGATGTAACTGTGATCCTGGGTTCCTCTCGCCTGGCACGAGCAAACCAAGGCATGTCTGCATGGCCAAGTGCAGGAAGGTCAAGTTCATGTGTGGGAATAGGGATGAATGCATTTTGATCTTGGCAAATCCAGCATGGATGCTCTGCTTTACATGTGTGCAATGCAGCTGTAGATCATTGCAACATTAAACTTAGCATCACTTTCTCAGCTGAGTACCGGGTAAATGCACATCACAACACACAACATAGGTAATTTCTAGTGGTATTAGACAAGATCACAATTTTTGGTGCATGGTACATATTTTTTTTTTGTTAGTTTCGTAGATGAAGAAAGGTAAAATAAATACAGCAACTAACACTTTAATTGGGACTAAAGCATTACTGTTAACAAAATTTGCCATCGTTCTATATTTGTATTCCATACTTTCCAGCTTTTCCTTTTGCCACATCTATTTATAAACCATGAAATGATATTTTTTATACAGAGAAGTTATGACAGGAACCAGATTAACCCAGACATTGTGAAAAATAAAACACAAGTAGGAAGGAGAAAACAGAGTAGGCTGAGAAAAAGCTGCTCACAAAGTTGTCTGAGGGAAAGGAGAATTGTGTGTCTTGTTTAGTAGGTGGCTTGTTAAGTTCTGCATGAGAAGTTCTGTATCAGTAAGTTCTCTCTTAGAAGCAAGTTAAAATAAATCGTTGTAATGTTTCGTTCTTGTTTCAGTGTCTGTGGCCGTCAAACTTTAGTTTTCTTCTTGTAATTTGTTCCAGGAATTCTAAAAGAAATACTTTTTTATTATTATATATATTCAAAGAAATGAGACTTACTTATCATAGAATCATAGAATCATAGAATCATAGAATCATAGAATTTTTAAGGCTGGAAATGACCCCTAAGATCATCCAGTCCAACCATTAACCTACCATAGAAGTCTATAAATTTACAAGGGTCCTGGTGCACGTGGCTGATTGCTGTAGAATTTTTAAGGCTGGAAATGACCCCTAAGATCATCCAGTCCAACCATTAACCTACCATAGAAGTCTATAAATTTACAAGGGTCCTGGTGCACGTGGCTGATTGCTGTATGTTTTACAGAGATGACAACAAAAGGAAGAATCCTAAAAGGATAAAGCCCAAGCAAGAAGGTCATGTGAACCTCCCTCAGTGGAACTGAAGGAGGCAAGGCATATGACTGATTTAAAAATTAGAGGGTTAAAGGTTTAGAGTAATTCATTTATTGAAAGGTCTTTTTTCCCCCTCAGAGCTGTTTCCAAGTCTTGGAAAATATCTTAACAGTTTTTCTTTCAAAGTAAAATAGAAAATTACGTTGAAAGCTCAATGTTTAGTCACATTGGGGTCTCTGTGTTTTTATGGGTATCAGAGACTCACCTGACTGTGAAATTAGGCGATCCTTAGAACAAGACAGGATGAAAGGAGGAGACCAGCCCCACAGCCTGTTTTGGTGGATATAAAGTAGTTGCTGCCAGACCATGATTGTCTTGTCCAAAGTCCAATTCCACGTGGAACAACTTTTTTCTGTCTTTAAATTTATCCCAACTACAAACAGAGCCTGTAACTATTTGGTGAATTGAGAGTTTCTGTAGTCTGTGTTTTGGAGGTTCCTGGTTTTGTGGTTTTTAAAATGCTCATTCTCTGGACTAAGCAGAAGGCTGTCACATTTTAAACAGCTGCTGCTTAAAATTCCAGTCAATTGACTTTTGATGAGATATTTTTGCTGTGAGATTCCAGAATGTAACTGCTAACTGCACTTTATGAAGTACATGCTCACTGGGCACTTCAAACCTAACAATTTTGAGCTTCCTTAATCAACATTTCTGTCTAATCCATCCAGTTCCTTGGCAAATGCCAGAGCCAGCTATACCAGCATGTTAACATATATACCTCTGCTGTATTTGACTCTGTCCTAGTTTAGGAAATAAACTGTATGGTCTGGCTTCTCCCTGCATATTAACTCTGATGCTCTCATTGAGGTTCTCGGGACAGGGTAGAAGAATAGAATTCATGCAAAAGTGAGGGGTGGCATGATACGAAATTTCCCTTCTATGAAGGTGGATGATAGGATGCTCTCCTGTGAGGCATCCATATGGGGAAGAGATCTGCCTAATTCTCACCCTCGCTTATTCAGAAAGACCTCTGAGAAGTCACTTTTGTAGGGATTTTGACACTTGTATGAAGTCTAGAGATATCTTGAAAATAGGATAAAGTGTAGAATGGAATGGTATGGTTACATGGCAAGAAACACATTCAATTTTTACTCAGCTCATCATAGAAAACCCTGTGGACCCAGGTGCTTATATACTTGCCAAAAGTGATTTTTGCTTTTCATAATGTGATTCTTAAATATGATTGTATGATCAACTATATAGAAAATTATAAAATATCCCAGTGTGTGTGTTTTGTCTTGACTTTTTGTTATTGTTTGGGTTTCCTTTGTTTTTTTCTTAAATGATAACAGGTGCCTTAATATAAAATTCTGGATTAAATGTTAATCTTAGTCCAGTACTTTTCAGTTTCCACATAGTGATGTGATGGTGCAATGTCTGCAGTTGTTGTATGTCAGGTGTTAACTGATCATTCATAGAATCAACCCAAGTTTGGGGATGAATTTGTTTTACATGTTGATAGCTCTCTGCCACTTAGAAATACTTGTAAGAATTCAGCTTTAGCTAAATGTGAGCTAACAAAACTACAGCATGACATTTTTGTTTACAAGAATGGTTACAAAAATATTTTCTTTATATTTATTTTCTGTTTAGCTCTTGTGATATCAGACCCTGGGTTTCACAGCAAAACATCTAATTGATTTGAAAAGGAGCAGGATTTGACCCCTTGCAAATATACTTGGTGTATCTGCAAGCACAGTCTGAAGATAACCTCTCCACGTTCATTTTGTGGTCTTTCTGTGGTTGGGGAGTTGCTTGGCCTGGTCTCTCAGAAGGCATTGCAGGAACTGGAAGGGCTTGCTTTCCAGCAGAGGTAGTTTCTAGCCCAGTTTTGTTCAGTTCACAGCAGGCTGATTTATGGCAGGGTTGTAGGAGTTTGTTTTATTTCATTGTTGATTTTAGTAAAATTAAATCATGCATCGTTGTTTATTACAGCTGTGGTACTTTTACTGGGACTAATATCTACAATTGTTTCCTGTGACTCCTTGCACTTGCCTTGTGCTTTACTCTTATTTTTCTTGTACAGCAACAGTGACCTTTAAGTTGCAGCTGACAGGGCAGATTTTTTTACAAGAATAACATAATTAGTGTTCAACCCATATATGACTACTTCTGTCAGGTGACACACGATTGAAGTTCCATTTACAAAAGCTGTATTATATGGTATTGGTTATTCCTATACTGTAAACATGCTTTTTATAGGCAATAGGAGATTAAATGTGTCGCTTGCTTATATTTTATGCAATTGTGAGGTAAATTCTTCAGATCTTTGAGCAGTAGCTTTGCCAGCAATGCTTAGAAAGAGTTGCCAGTATATAAAAAGAGTGTTTGAGTTTCATCTTCCTGGTTGTATAGCAAATTTGTATGCTTGTGAAGTAAAAGCCAGCCATTAAAAAGACAGCATGAGAGGTCCTCCATGGGCATGGGGCAGACCTCCTGCTGCGAACAGCTTGTGCTTCACTACACGTAAAGCATTGGATGTGCTGGTTTCATTAGAAACTCCTCTGCAAGAGCATGTTCTGCTGAGGGGTGGGTGGGAACAATGCCATGTGCTATGAAGAATGTCATTTAATGGTTCATTTATTGTTCAATCCATACATATATGTGGATGTGTATTTTTGCACACTTAGTCAAAGACTTTGTCTGCATGAACCAGTTCTACTTGTGGAAGGTCTCATGCTTGTGTAAAAATGAAGCCTCACAAAGCGATGATTTCATTTTGTCAAGGTAATAAACCACTCTCTTATTTCCAGCTCTGCAGTTTCAGCCCAAGTGCAGTCATGTGCAACTTGTGCTTACAATAGAAACATCCATTTCAGGTAATGACAGAGCTCCTCACGTATTTCCAGAGTCTGAAAACTTTTCCCGATCGCAGCAAAAAAAAAATAATCCCAAAACAATGCTGAAACTTTCTTCACAGTGAATGCTGGGAGAGACTTCAAAATGTAAATTAAGATTAAACAATCAAAACTTGTATAACTTGCTTATGTTTTCTGTCATAGGGTAGAGGCCAAATATATCTGTGCTGTAATAGCTTTGAATGTGACTGTTTTGAACCATGGATATATTTGGTCCAGTGACTGCATAAATGAAAAATCATGGATATGCAAGCTTTTCTTTTAATTCCTCATATGAACCTTTCCTAAAACTTTTTATAGTACATGTCAGCCAATAAAGCAGTAATGTAATACATTAGAGTAAAAGAATCTAGTCAGTACTTTGGGCTGGAACTGGTTTGTGTTAGATTTTGCAGACTTCGGG
This sequence comes from Heliornis fulica, assembly GCA_013399135.1. NCBI lineage: Eukaryota > Metazoa > Chordata > Aves > Gruiformes > Heliornithidae > Heliornis > Heliornis fulica. The sequence continues at coordinate 133,761 of VXBZ01002541.1, read as the reverse complement.
GGAGCTTGCATTCTCATTACTGAAGATTTTGCATGCGATAAGCCAAATTCTGCTTGTCTTAATCAGGTAATTGTCCCACAGATTTCAGTTAGTCAGCTCCCCTGGTGAAGTCTAGCTAGCTTTTGGCACAGGGAGGACTTTTTCTGGTTATCACGAGCAATAGCCTTAATATGACACAGCATTGGATTCCAGTTCACAGAGGAGAAGAGAAAATGGATGCAGTAATACTTGGGTGTCTCAGCTATGCTATTAATAAGTGTTTTAAGATGTGAAAGTGGGAACTTGGAAACGAGGCCACCACATACTCAAATATAGACGTGGATTTAATACAGCTCATTTGTAACTGATGATTGCTTGGAGGCATCGTGGACAAAATCCTTAATGTAAGAGGAAAAAGTGTAGGCTGTCACTTTCAGTTCCAGACTTTAATTTCAATTGTATGAGCAGGAGCAGCTGCACGTTGCTATCAGGCATATGAAGGTTTTAGTGCTAAAAAGGCAGCTGGACTGGAAATACCCCAGAAGTACATATCCATTTGTCTGGTTAACTTCAGCACTTAGACCATCAATCAGGTCAGCCTAAAGAAAAATGAATGACATCAGTCAAAACAATAGGATATCTCTGTGCAGTGATTAGCTCCATGTAGTACAAAAACTTAAATAATTTGTTCTTTGAAAATGTGATGATTGATTGGCTTCCATTAGGCTTGGATTTTAAAACATTCCATGAACTCTCAGATAAAATGGCACTAAAATGTTATTGCAATAACCAAATAAATCATATTAGACTATAGTGTATATAAGTACTTTAAAACATTATAGATACTAGAATTCTGTGTATAATAAAAAGGTGAAGAATGTAATCCACAAAATTTTTTTATGCTCTCATCTCACACCAACATTATCGTGGGCTGTTTTCAAGGATAACGTTACTAAGGATATGGGGGTTTTATTTTCTTTTAATATATATACATATGTAAAAGCTGCACAGTTCTGGATATGTGTGGTCAAAAAGAGGTATTTTAAAGTTAGCACAGTGCAGAATTTATCTGAGTTTTTGATACTGATGCTGACCATTTTAATTCGATTTGAGCCTTGAAGTTCAGTTGCAGCCAAGAGTCAGGCTGCTGCCATTCAAACACGGTGCCTCTTTCAGTATCAGGTTTGTGTCTCCGTTCATGGTTCTGGACAGAGAATCTCTGACATACAATAATGCTTAACCTTGAATCTTGCATAGAGGAATAAAACACAATCTTGCCCTGATATGCAGGGGGGAAGTATGGTTAACATTTGTAATTTATGATTGTTCTCCTAATATTTCACTTTTGCCTAATGACCCCAACTCATCAGGCAAACAATTCTGTGAATCATCTCTTACTTCAAAACAAACGCTAGGCCCAATGCACGCAAGATTGCCTAAATATTGTAAGCCCTATGGATCATAAATCAGAAGCCAAGGAATATAATCCCATCAAAAATGGTTTACTTCATTATTTTTGGATTTTTCTCATACATTTTAAGCACTGGTGTTGCTCATAAGTAACCAAGGGTACTGTAAATCCTCAGAGAAACAAAGGCAAACTGCATGCATGCAGCACACATGTAATCTCCTTCGCAGCCAAATGGCATTGTATGGCTCTTACACTGTTGACTAATGCTATTTTGTAATTTGTTTTCTAATGAGAGAAAACAGAGTGTATTGAGAAGGTCCAGATACCTTCAAAGTAGTCAATGTTGATTTACATGTTTGATTACATTTGTCATGTCCAAGCAATAATACCTGTGATCTGAAGTATTGCTTCATGCTGTAAGTGCTAATCACAAATTATGATGTTTCTGCAATGAATGAGAGATTTCAGTGAAAACATTGTATTTGAGACCTTGTCTCACACTCTGGAGCTGATAAAAGCTTTAGGTAGCTAGTGAGGTAGCCATGGGCAAGGTCTGAGGTTCATCCATATGCATTTATAAAATCATTGTTATTAAATAGCAGGTCAATTCAGTTTTCACTTTGTAAATCTTGAGGCAGGAAGGTTCAGGTGATCTTAGTAGTATATGCAAACACCCAAAGAGACACAGTTAAAAAAGATGGAGCCAGTCTCTTCTCGTGTTGCTCAGGGACAGGATAAGAGGTGATGGACATAAATTGAAATGCTGGAGATTTGCAGTGAGGGATGGTTACACACTGGAACAGGTTGCTCAAAGAGATCATGGGGTCACATACTTGGGAATAATCAAAACCTAACTGGACACATCCCTGAGCAACCTTCTAAAACAAAGGGTTTGGGCAGAATGATCTCCAGAGGTGACATACAGTCTCAACAATTCCATGGTCATAATGCAGAAATTCCGCTAGAATTATGTCTTTAATCACTAGTAATTAGTCATCTCTTATTTAAGGCTATATGCACACAGGCTGATTTGGACAAATATGATGTGTAGCATCAGAAAAAGTAGATATTTCTGTCTTCATATCATAAAACCTTATTCAATATTTATTATTAACTGAGACCCACAAGCTATTTTTAGTTTAGACTGTCCACATTAGGCTTGGATTGTCACCTGTGCATTGGGGTTATAATTTGTACTCATGTAAGGAGCAGGTACAAAGACTGTATTGTCAAATTAGGTCAAACATAATTGATGCATAGCCTTATACAGTGATGTATTTTATTCTCAATTAAAATTGTTTATTGAAAAGAGTAGATGACATGTTAGCTTCTGTTCTAAAGCACCAATTTGGAGACAAATCTATGTTATAAAACCTAAAATGTTTGAGGGTTGTTTTTTTTGTGGTTTTTCTAAAATAGTGTATGTGGAAAAATGTCTAAATTCCTAGAAGATGGTAAGATCAAAACTAGAGCTCGGCTGTGTTGAATTTCCTGGTGATATCTGCTGATAATATCTATTGCTGCTGGCTTGCTATTTAGATTTTTTTTTCTTAGTAGATTTGGAATTGGGTGCTTTGAAGGGAAAAGAGGAATTTCCTTGTCTATTTATCCACTGCCCCACTCAGTGAGGCTGCTGTGTCACCAAGAGGGTTCCAGCACACTCCCTGGCTGCTCCTACTGATGGATCTCACTGTCTACAGCTTAGAAAAAAGGTAGGCTTTGGAATAAGGTAGGGAATCAATTTTTAATGCCTTGATAATTGGGGTGTATCCAACCTTTTACAACAAATTCTCAACTTGTTCTTAAAAGCATCAATAAAAACCTTGTGGATAATTACATCTGCAATGTATTTATAAGTTAAATTCTCCCCAGACAAATGTGCATCATTAGCTCCAATCTGAAGTTCAGTATCAGGACTACTGTCCATCTTGTTATAAATCCACACATTGCATTTTAGCATTAGGGCATTTTATTGATGCTTTTAATAATAAGCATTGCTTTATAAATGCATTCCTGATTGTGCAAGAAGTAAAGTACTTTGTTGTGAAGTAAAGAGGAGTTGAGCCATCCCCCATGTCCCTGGGAAGGTGCCCAGTCAGGGGTTCCTGGGCAGTGCACTTTAGAGAGAGTGACGGGAAGCAGTTGTCACCTTTTGCTGCTCCTTCACATTTAGATTTAATCCACTCCAGTGCAAAGTAAATAGGCTTGTGTTAAGTGCTGACTTTCTGGTAATGTCTTTTATTTGGCAAACACAAGAGTAGAGTTGAGAGGGAGATGAAGAACCCACTCTCTTTCAGGCGGTAGATGTTTCCTTTCTGCAACAGCCATGTGATAAATGACCTTTCACTCCAAGGTGCCAGAGAAGCTAGTTTAACCTAATACATTTTACTGTGTGTTGGAATAGAAGAGGGTTGCTCATCGTAGCATTATTGTGCATCCACAATGAAGTACCCAAAAGCCAAGAACAGCCTCAGCCCAGGCTCTTCTACATAGCTGAGCTTCCTGAGGTACAACCCTGAAAATTTCTCTGCCACGGAAGTGCTTCTACAGGAGGTACCTGGGTGGTTGCAGTTGAGCTCCAACCCCAGGGACTGCTTGCTGACAGGTGGGATCTGCTGCTGCAAAGGGCAGGACAGAGGCTGAGAGGGAACTGCTGAATTGTTCTAGTCTTGAAATGGCTCAGGAGTGCCTTCAAGGTTCTCTGCACAGACTGCAATGGGGCAGGAAGGAGGGACATTCTATGCAGAGGGAACAGGATGATGGACTTACCTCTTTGGAACACAGGCAGGTCTAGGCTTGACAAATCTTGGTTCTCAAATGAGAAAACTAAAGATTTCAAGCAGTTTGCAAGAAAAAATAGAAAATTATGTTGATTACTGTCTGTTGATACAGAATACATGTATCAGAAAAGCACGAAATATAAAATAGTATTTTTAAATATACATTAAATCATTAGCTGCAAAGATGGTGACAGATTTGATGGCAGTTCAGTGCATTTCCAATAAGTGAAACATTATCTTGGGGTGCTCACAAAAATGCCATTGCTTATCCAGAAGAGATGTTGGTTATGCATCTGTTGTGCAAGAAATAAATATTGTCTGTGATATGTTACTAAATTATAAAGGAAGTCAGGGCTTGGTTTTTTTTTTTCCCCTGAATGGAAAGTATTTTTAACTATAAAAAACTTCTTTAAAATTGAGAACCTGGAGTTCAGATTCTATTACTAGCTTTCTCGTTATCTCAAGAATCACTCTACATAATTGTAGTCTGCCAAATGGCTGAAGTTCAGGGGAGGTTATATTTGGATTTTCACTGTTATCTTCCATTTTCTCATGCTTCATCTTTCTTCAAATATGTAACTCCTTTGGGATGAAAACTTTCATATTTGTTTGCAATGTAGAATGTTTGTAGGGGAGGTTGAAGGAGTAGGGCTGCTTCTTCAAGTGGCCCCAAATGTGAAGGCTTTCCTATAGAATTTTTTTCTTCTTCTTTATCATAACGTTTTACTTTCCCTAAAAACTATTTCTCTATTAAAATGATTTATGTAATTTATGTCCTTACTTAGTGGCCTTTAAAGTTAGTTTAGTATCTTTCTTTTATCATTAGATAGATAGGCAGTGTATTAAAAACTTCAAACTAACAAATGTGATTTTATTTAATTGAACTGATCTTTTATTCTTTTTCGTTTTTTTCTTTTCATATTTCTATTCCAGCATTCATTTCTTTCCTAAATTTGTGACTGAAAATAAGCATTTTCCTCTGGCCCCCTCCTGGCCAATCTTGTAACTTTGATTTTTCCCTCTATGTTAGGGTAAGTTAGTTGTACCAAGTGAAGTATATTGGGCTAGACAGAAATATGGCTCTAAATATTTCTTGTTAATCAACCTTTTATTTTTAAAGCTATGCCAATGCAGAAAAATTGGCCAAAAGGTTTGTAACAAGTCACAAGAACAATAACTACATTTTCTGCTTGTCCTTTCCAGTGTTGGTCTCAGCAGTGTACTATAACAGAAAGCATTTGGTGATGCCTGTTTTCCTGAACTGAATCTGGTATTACTTTAAAAAGTGATTTCTTCTTTCATCCTTCAGGTATCCCCACATGGATGCCACAAGCAATGCTTCTAATTCAAGTACTGCTTTGCCATATAACCTTGCTTTTGCTCTGGCCTTTGTTCTTCAGCATGTTGAAGCTGACAGTCTTCCCATGTCTGAGCTGGAAGAAAATGTCAAATGAAATGTATTCCTATTCCAATCCTGTGAGTTAGTCACAGCTGCTCGTGTATGTGCTTCTGGATGTGTTTTCAGTTATTTCATTGACTTCACTAGCTCTGGCAATCAGCCTTGCCATGTCTTACACTTTGACATAAAGGTCCAACTTTTAGAAAGTTACTCCAGGACCACCTTTTACATTGTTCTTTCCAGCATGTGGCTTGGACACAGGAGCAGTGGCATCTGCCCAGCAGGGCAAAGTCCTGAGCAGTACTTAGTTATCTATAAATATGGCTCATTGGGGCTTTCTTTTTACCACCTAATGTGGTAATTGTTTTTCTGAAGTGACGGTCTTTGTTGCTTGGTCTGGACCCAGTAATCCTGGCTTGCACTTATTCAAATCAGTGAATAACACTCAGCATATGAATGCACCACACAGAATAAATGGGCACTGAAATAAGACATAAAGCAGGATACGTCTCTCTGCAGTAACATGAGTACTCGGCTAACATGGCACGTTTATTTCATCAAAGACCCTCTCTAAACTTTTACAGTGGATCATTTGTTGCTGTGTGCTGCTTGACTTCCCACTGACTACATAGAATCTGTTAAAGGCTTAGGCAAGTTGTAGTTGGCTTTCATATACGGTGTTTAGATTCTGATGGATGTCTAAAACCACTTCACATCAAAGCCCTACCTCAACTTTTTGCTTTGACAGAAAAGCAATTTGGGTTTATCATAGGGTTTTCTCTCTTGGTGGATTAATGTCTTGTAGATATTTCAGAGAGTGAAGGGTTGACTCTGTGACTTATATACCTAAGTTTCCTGGACTAGAGTCCAAAATCACCTAAGTTATTTTCTGTTTCTGGAGAGAGAGTTATCTCACAACAGCATCATCCAACTGGTGGTTCCTGCTTCTGCTGAAACAGTTGGAATTGCCAGTGAATGAGTGGAAGAGTGGAAGGCCTGCTTATGGCTGTGTTGCAAAGGCATGGGGACAAGACCAGTCTTTTGCATGAAGCCTGAGAATCTTTATTTTCCTCCACTGACAAAACAACAAAAAAGAAGCAAACCTGGAACAAAATCTCAAGCTTTCTGACAAAGTATTTCCCCAAAACTGCAGGTGGATAAGGAAGAGGTAAGAAACATGAGGAATTTTTTGCTCTTTAGGTTTGGTATATTTTCTGTGTGTCTGGTTCCATTTCTCATCTTACAGAGGTACTTGGAATTTCATCATAAAACTTTATGAGATTTGTCACTACTTAGCATTTAGCAGAACAACTGGAAATTGTTTTTTATGTTAAGGAATCCTGATGCACAAAGGCAAGTGTTTTATTTTCTATACCATCCTCAGACTTTCAAGACTTTCTTACATACCCTTGTTTGTGTGAGGATAATAATGCAACCCAGTCTTTATTGGCCCTGATCTAGTTAATCTGGGTAGAGAAGCATGTGTAAGCATCATAATGGCTTTTCACCTCTGGTTTCCTTATCTTACCTAGGTCAGGAATCTGACTAATCCCAAGGTAAAGCTGGAACCTGTTAGAGTGCTGGGTAGGCTACTTTTCACAGGAAAATACGATCTCTTTTACAGAACAGATGGGGGAAAATGATACCAGTGATTACACATTTCCTCAAAAAATCACATTCTGCTATGGCTTTGTTTCGGTTACAACAAAGTTCAGCAGAGGATCCTGTTAATATTTTGGTTGGGACGGACCAAGGCTGTCTATACAAATTACATAGTATATAAGCTAGTTGCAAATTCTGCTGAAAGAATTTTTAAGAGTAAGAAAGCAAAATACTGGCCAAGCTGTTGTGGAGATAGAAATCACAGAAACAGGACAGACTTGGGCAAGCCCTTCTGCATGCCTTCACATATGAAAATTCACCTGGGGTATCCACTGATACTGATCTGTTCAATATCAGTCCTACACTTATGCCTTCTATGGCTTTTCCACCACTAAAGGTGGCTTCAGCGACTATAAGAACTTGGGTTTGCTGTGGGTTCTTTCCTGCTTGAGGGGACAGTTTTTACACCGAACAATTTTTATATTGACCAACCCATCAGCATACTTCATCACAAATTTGAGAGGAGTGTTATTTGGAAGTGTGTAGCACAAATAGTAAAAGGAATATGTTATGTGTGGTAACACAAGGCAATAATATAGGGTAGATAATAATGTGCTGCACATTATTACTTGGAAGTAAGCATACTCCTTAAAAACAACAATGATAGAAAGAACTTTTGCCTCTTATGTCTTTATGGTTTTCTTTACAGGATCTGCGTTTCTGTTTCAAACAATAAGTGAATATTCTCCATTACTGTCTGACTACTGGAGGATGTGTCTTAAAGCTAATTAATACACTGCTTCTGCTTGGAATTAGCCAAATCTGTTCATAACATATTACCATCAATAGCTTTATAGAGGTGATTATCAATTCCAATTGTCTGCCAAGTGACATTAGGTTTAGTGTTTCCATCCGCCTAGTCATTAAGCACATGTCAAATTCAGAGTAACTGGTAATTTCTGCAATTAAGGCCAGCATTATTGTTTCCTTTACTTAAACAAGGAGTCCAAATTATATGGTTAAATATAACCACCAGTTGTTCCCTAACACACTTTCAGTCTATGCTGCAGAATAGTGTTAATCCCATGAGAACAGACAATAAGATAACCATAGATTAAGGTTGCCACTGTGAGCTCAAACCTTAAAAGATCACATCTTCATGAAGGCATCAAATTTAAGAAAAATCCGAGACAGTGGTTGAAGGAATGGCCTGGGACCTTAAAGGCAGACAAATGAAAGTTAGAAACTGTTGCTTAAAATTATGTGTGTGTGCGTAAGGATATAGAAATAGGATAAAATAGTTACATACATCCAGACCAATGCCTTTTTCCTAGCTGCTGATACTAGGAACTCGATTTCTTATTTGAAAAAATGAAGAGGGGTTCAGTAGTTTCTCTGTCACATTGCACCGTGAGTGCCATTTACCACTGGCTACCATTAATTAGGATGAATATTAGTATTTGCAGATTACGATTTACCTCAGAGGCTGATAATTGCTTAATAACTTCTAAAGGAAGTTTCCATCTTGTCTCACATCTCCAAGCATGAAAATCTGATACAATAAACAATTACATGGTACTAGGAGCCAAGTGTTAGCAATGCAAGGCCACGGAGACTCCCAAAGTAGAACTGGCAAATTGTTCCTGCTTTAACAGTGGTGCCCTTCTTTTTATAAAATAGGGCTAGGGAGGAAGGTGGTATCAATCCCTCACTGCAGCCTTTTCTGCTTGTTGGTTTAAGCCCAGCTGTAATGTTATTTAAATGTTGGTTTCTGGATTTGATTGAATGTGCCTTTATTGAGAGAAGCAATGCTGCTATATGAATGTGTCACAGTTTTTGGTTGGGTTTTTGGGTTTGTTTTTTCTCTGAGGGAAAACAAATTTATTCAGGTCACTTAAAGAAATGTGTAAAAGCTACAGTGAATTTAATTAGAGTGTATGTTTAATCACCTTTAAAGCACTTAAGGGATTTTGTTGATTTATGTATTTATTAACAGGGGTTCTTTTAGATCCTGCTTCATGAATATACAACCCCTTCAAATTAAGAGTAATATTTTGGCTTAATTCTCCTCTCTTTTTGCCAAATCTAATAATTCTGGGAATGGGCCATACAGCATATGTAAACTGCTGAGGGTCCCATGCCATGTGGAGCTAGTGGTAGGTAAAAGTGGTACACAAAAATGGGAGGCAAAGTGTTTTAATTTGGCTAGAACAGAGCCATTTGGGGATGAGTGGTTTATTCTCATTAGCCCTGGCCAATTTCCCTGTGCATCTCTTTCCTCCTGAAGCTCCCCATTACCCAGGATAACTGGCTGTAACTCCTTCCTTGTGATGTTATTGTTACATATTTAGGGAACACTGCCTTTGACTAGGTGTACAGCTTTTTGAAGGACATACATGATGTTTTCAGTTGAATCTAAGCAATGTTTCTAGGCAAATTTATTTCACTTAATTGCACACACTTTAGCTTCCCATTCATAAGGAAAAAGACTAAAAATCTATTACTTTCAAAATGTTATAAATGCATATTGGTTGTGTCCTTGCACTGTGGCTGTCCAAACCATGTATGTTTCAAGGTTGTTCAAAGATTTATTCCAACTTTAGCTCCTAAAGTTGCTCTGAAGCAAAGATAACTGAGTAAGTGCGTGTACAGGCATCATCTCATACCCCTACATCATGCATACATATGGATTTCATGGGCCTAAAGGCATTCTGCAAATGTACAGCATCTACAGGTTAAATCAAATCTAGTTATTTTATCCTTTCATTTTATTTTACTGGTAACCTTCCCTGGTCCCTGCATCCATCAGTGTTCAGGGACCTCACTAGGATGCTTCTGCCATGCTTGAGGTGCATGGAGCAAAGTTGCTCCCACAGAGAATTTATTTAGTGAATTCTGCAGGAGTTGGGAAAACTGTTTTCATATAGAAGATGGATGAATTTTAGTCCTCTTAGCTTTGTAAAATACCCTTGTTCAGAGTCAAAAGTTTGTCTGCTACAGTCAGATGAGGTATTAGTCTAAATGAGAGGGAACCCCAGGCCCAGGAGTGCCTCCCTAGGGGTGAACCAAGCTTTATCTAGGGACCAGCTAGGAAATGGTCCCCTAACTCCAACCACATGCCTAATTTCTCCCCAAAAGTGCTGCCACATCTCTTAATCTTGTGGATAAATGCTGATAAAGCTGCTGTGTCAAGTAGAGCCGTGTAAGTGAGGGAGAGCAGGAGGGGGCCACAGGAGAGCCATCCAGGCCCCTGACAAACCCCAGGCATGGCAGCCCACTCAGGCACTTGTTACAAGCACATAAACACTTGCTGTTTCAAGATATGGGAGAAGGGCAGCAGCTGAAAACAAGCTAAATCAGAGGGTCTGTGTGACTCTGCTATTTATCAACTCCTAATTAACTGTTAATTTGCTGGTCTTTAGGTTCAAGCACAGCCCTAATTCATCACAGGCAGCAATGACAGTGTCATGGCTGGGGGATGGTGCTCCACACAGCACTTCAGCACTCTTCTCATTAACAAAAAAACATGATGTAAAGCAATTCATACTGCTGTCCACAGCAGAGATAAGGCTGGGTGTAAAATGCAGGGGTATTGTGAGGCACAGGGCTGACGCGTGTGCAAGATGGCAGCTGCTGGCAGGAGCTGCGGCCTCTGCTCAGCCTGCCCTTGCAGGAGCGCAGAACAGCAGGCTGGGAGGTCTTCTATGAACTTTAAACTATTGGTTTTGATTGTACCAGTAATTAGAAACTAAAGCACTCCATAATAATTGATATAAAGTAGCATAGGTACATGCCTACCATCTTATCACATCACCCTCAACAAATTATCTCTCCCAAACATTATCTTTCAAAAAAACCCCAACAAACAAGACTGCTCATTTCTTTCCAGAGGTGTTTCTCCTGTGATCTAATATAATCTAATTTTAGGGCTCTCTCACTGAAACATTCGTAACAAAGCAATGAGCTCCATTTGGGCAATGGGTTCAAGACTGGTTGGATTAGGCTCACAGGCCCTAGCCCTATGGACATAAATCTGTGGGAATAGTCCTGCAGATTTATCAAGCACATGAAGTTAAGAAAATACCTAAACATGAGGCTGTAAATGCAGGCAGTAAGAAGCAGGGTTTATGTTGTATCTGAAACATTTGTGGCACTCTGTAAACAGGTTTTAATAGCAATACATCTTTGCTTTTGGTTATCATGCCATGTATTCCCTGTTTCTCCTCAGTGCTGTAATCTGTGCTGCCATTCCCACAAACCTGCCAACACACATGCCACTGAAATTATAATTTTCACTCTTGTTATCAAAATATTTTAAAAGGAGCAGCAGCAGAAGGAAAATATTTTACCCGGAGGAGTTGAAATGAGGAAGACTTTTAGCACAGAGGCTTCGCAGAGAGCTTGTGACATTTACACACTTTGTGCCACTTCATATCCCCTTGTTATAACACCTAGTTAAGGTTTTCCCTTTATGGTCTTTCAGGCATAGAGCACCTTATTAATGTCAGGCCTCCAGCTCTCCCCAGCCAGGCTTGGCTGCTGCCTGCTTAAATGAGCCCTGCCTTCCAGGGGATAATGACTGGGGGGGAGGCTTGAATTAAAGTTAAGGTTACACTAGTCAAGAGTGCTTTTCATGCGCTGATAACAGAAAACACTTTATTGTTTACACTGAAATTTGGCAGGATGCTCAAGCATTTATTACAGTCTTGGGAGATGGGGTGTTGCTTGGCAAAACCAGCTGCTTTATTAACACTTGAAAATCGCCTACTGCACAACAGTAGCTTTTCACTGGGATTTCAATAAACTCATCTGCATTGAGAGGTGACCTGCAAATCCAACACCTCCCTTTTCTCTCTACTGACTTTGGATTTGGGATAAATGGCTCCAGCTCTAAATAGTGTAACTTACGATTGAATTTGCAGTTGGACTGGTTGAGACCAGATACAAATGCCTGGCTCAAAAAGGCTGTAACTTCTGGATCAAGACTCTCAGGTGATGTGACTTGTTTCACATAGGACAGATGGGACTAATTCAGAAGGAAGGAGAGTCAGGAGTGTTGATTCAGAAATGCAAACAGATTTATTTAGGATGATTTTGTGATGTACTTAATCACTTGGAATTATCCACCTCATCTTTTTATTAGAGTTCTGAAGGAGTTCTGCTTCTGAAGGATGGATTAGTTGCATGGAAGGAGCCCAGAGGTGCTCAAGTTTTACAGCCTGTTATTGATTGTATGCTTAATTAAACGAATCAATTTCTATAGACTTCTGTTGAATTATTGCTTTTTCACATCATGTTGTTCTTCTACATAAGGGTAATTGGCTAGGCCTAGTAGTTTTCATTGACTTTGCAACCAAGAATGCAAAAACTGTTTCATAAATGCAGCCACAATCAGGAACCACACACATGCAGGTCTGAAGGTTGTGAAACACTATAAAATGTGACACTTCAGCATTTTTCTGCAATACCTCTGAGCATCCAGATTGTACTGCTGAAATGTCCTGAGCTGAGTGAAAAATGAGGTGGCACTGTCAAAGTGTTGAGGTCTTGTCACCACATTGTGCACGCAAACTGAGGAGCAATAGATGGGCAAGGGCTGTAGGATCATGACTGATAGTGAATAACCATCTTTTTGGGTATTGTTTCCATATGGTGGTGTCGGTGAGCTCAGCCATAAGTTACTGAACAAGCAACTAAACTGAGCTAAGAGATGGGCAAATTTACTAAGAAAAATTAAGCTTTTTTGGCTGATTTTTCTGAGAGCAGGTGAGATACTTCTACTCAAGCCTTGTCTTTGTCCCGCTTCCTACACAGGGAGTTCACATTTTCAGCACACAGCTTGTTCTATTAAGAAAAGTACGTGGGTGTTTTGTATTTGTGAAAATGAAGAACGGCTTTGCACCTTCGGAGGAAGGAAATGTACTGCCTTTGTGGGATCACAGTCCTGCAGCAAATTGCCAATGAGCTGTGAAAGTGAATACTTGTCCCCTGAGCCTTCAAACAGCACAGGGGCTGCTCTGACAATTCTGGGTGCTGCGATGCTTTACACTGATGTGTAGTGAGTGAGAATCAGCATTTTGGGACCAAAATGAACCCTCCATCCCTCTTTCTTGCTAGTAAAATACACGTGATCTACTGTTTCTTGACACCATGAAAACTGAACATACCTGCATAAAATAAATGCCCTTACATTTTCTCTTCTGCATTCTAAAATACTACCTATTCAAACTTTAAAAATAAGTTAAAAGATGCATTTTTTTCTTCTAAGTAGGCACCTTTCATGTGATCCTTCTGTGTATTTGGGCATCTGGAGGCCAGACTCAAGCCAGCACAGGTCAGCAGAGAATTTCCTGGTAAACATGAAAATTTTTGGACATTTTCCTTGGTTTCAGTCCATCATAGGAGACAATAGTATAAGGTATAACAGTGGTGGTGGGAAGGACACCTAGACTCCAGACAATCTATCCCATTCTTTGCTGGTCCCTGTGTAAGCAATGCTCTCAGTCACTGTGGCACATCTCCCTCTCTGGTGGCCTTAGGAAGAGAAGCAAGGTTTTCTTGTGCTTATGAGTTTATAGGATGTCCCTCAACAGTATTTCACGAAGGAACTGTGTGACATGGGTGTTTCTCCAGACTTTACTGTAAGGCCACTTACTGCAAAGACAGCTGTGGTATAGGAGCAGTGGGGCATAAAATATCTGATTTGTCTGTTTCTTCTTCCTCTAGAATTGGTGTGAGAAGGATCAGGTCAGTTCATATTTGTACTTTATTATGACTGTGTATTGGCTTAATAAGTGAATAAGGATTTGTGATTGTTTTAAAATTAAGTTTAAAGTGGAGACACTTTTGCTTACAGTTACAAGTGCATCACTTATTACTCATTAATTATCTTAATTTTGCCAATGTGACATTGTCTCATAGCCATTAATTGTGTTTTCTGAATAATCTTTAGTTAAGATTTAGGATGACAACTGCTGTTTAGTAATGGGATATATTAAAAAAAAATAAATGGTCTCTTTAAATAAATGTAAAAGCCTACAGTATTCTATTATGAAAAGGAAAAATAATCTACATACTTTGTGTTCTTAGGTACTAGTGTCCTCTTTTCACAGCTTACATCTTATTAATGTTCCAGACAGCAAATTGCCAGCAGAATATAAAATGTAACTATGGCAAATTAAGCCTCTAATTCATTTTGATGACAGCTTCCATCCCTGTAATGGGTGCAGCCCACTTAATGCAGCTGTTGACAGCCAACCATTATGAGAAGTGTAGGAACAACATGACTTCTGTATCTTCCCAAGTTCTATGAGATAAATCCTTCATTCTCCCCTCCCAGACGATGTACATGCAGCTATCCTTCCCTGAAATAAATATTTGCATGAAGGCAAAGGAAGTTAATGAATTCCAAGTTAATGAGTTCTAAGTGAAATGTTATGGGTTTGGGTTTGTGGGTTTTGGTTTTTTTTTACACAGTAGTACCTCAATGGTGTGCATGCATCCTGAGGTAGTCCTCACTTCTGAAACAGTACACAGAAGTTGGTTTTCTTTCCCTCTGTTTTCCCAAATCTTGTATCTCTGTGACTAATGCAAAGGACATGAAACTCAAACTTGAAATAGAAAACCACAATGTATTCTCTCTGTTTTCTTTATTTCAAAGATTGGAGGTGGAGACTGGCCCCAAAAGGGACTCTAGGCTCAGCTCTGGCATGGGACTGTTTTGCTGCCCCCCCCCCCCCGCAACATCCCAGATGATCCTGGTCCTGCATTGCACTCAAGAGGGAGGAAGTCTTATCTTCTCCTTAGCCCTCAGAAATTCAGCTCTCTGAACACATAACCATCTCAGACATGCATCAATTACACAGAACATGTGTTCAGTGCCTACCATGCCTCAGCTGGAGACTCCAGGTCCCACCATCATGGTGTCTCCAGTGTTACTGTTGCAGCTGGACCATACTCCGGTGAGTCTACATGCCAAGCTCTGTCCTGTGACAGAGACCAGGGAAGGACTTCACCAGTCTCCACAACTGTAGTAGTTTCCTGGTTAAGCAGTACAAACTCCACCTGCCCCCAGTGACAGTGTTCTGCCCATGGAAAAGAAATACTTTTTATGAGACTCGCCTGTGATAGAAATTAAATGAGATTAGACAACTAACTGTATTAAACAGAACTCTGGCACTTAAATGAACAGACTCTTTAAAAGTGATGAAAATTTTGTGCTGGAAAAACTATGTGTCCAACTGACCAATTGCATCCTCAGATTTGCCCAACTGTTTTGATTGATACTTTGTTTTCTCTCTGCATCTCTAGATCTTCTTTAGAGTGACACTTAAATACATCAAAATGATTGAAAACCTACTTCATCACCACATTATCCCTTCCCTTTGACCAGAGCTGGAGCCTTCACTGCTAATTCATTCGTCTGCTGCAGGAGAGGAAGAGTCCCCTTAAGCTTCCTTATCTTCCCTTTCAAGTTGTCCTGAGACTAATCTAGACTTCCCAAAGGCCCTCTTTGTAAATGTGTGCTCTATCTGGCTCTGTAATGTTCATGGGTTGTGAGCTGCTGAACACTGTAATTAGTGGTCTCAATTAGCAGGGGTTTGAAGATGTTCAGCATCTTTACAGGATTGATCACTAAGATTGGGAACAGAAAGTTGGCTTCTCCTAAATCACAGATAGCCTGCTTCCTTTGACTGTAGATAAATTCAGGCATTTTCATCTGTGTTTTGAACAGTAAGGGCTTCTATCTTTGAGGTGGTAAGTTATGACACAAGCTATACTTCCACAACCTAAGCTAGATCACTCTTCTTCCCCGTGCCTTTTCATGCCTGATTTCTTTTGGTGTCAGGGTGAGAAATCTTTGCTTTTTTTAATCAAATTATATCATGTGTTGCTGGCAGGTAAAAAAATTGGTCTGATGTGATCGCGTTTGATTACCCTGGAATTTGAGCCACTATGTGAGAGCATTGGAACCAGTCTGTCCTAAATACAAGAAGTTTGTGCCCCCTGGACTTTCAAGAACTAAGGAGCAAATACTGGTACGTTTGGAGGAGGAGTGGACTCTGCATTTATTTACTAGCTTTCAATGGGAAACAAAATGAAAAGCAACAGGGTCTTAATCGGTACTTCCCTGAGCACAGACCTGGTTTTCAGCTAGAGTGGCACAACTGATGCTGCTTCCTGACTCATGCACTGTCCCAAGCAGCTCATGTAAACGTAGCCTGGGAAACCTGGGCCAAATCTATGCTTTGATTTTACTTTGTGGATGTTCTCTAAGGGACAGCTGTCAGTGGAGAAGGAGCGACTCTAAACTAGCTTTGCTTAATGCCTGTGAACCTTTCACTGGAGGGTTTATGTGAAAAAAAAAATACCAAGGAACCTGTAAAAGGATGATTCAGGGTCTGTAAGCGTAAGCCTCCAGCACCATCCTTGCCTGGTCTCCAGATGCTGCCCCAGGAAGACACAGGAGTCCTGGGCTGAGTCTCTTGCTGGTGGAGGGTTTATGTGATAAGGGTTCCTCTGCAGATCTATCAGGGTTCCTCTGCATTAATCTGCCTCGTGGGTGATTGATGTCTGTCCCGAAGGAGCTTCAAACACCCAAGTACAACAAGCAGGACATTGCTGGCAGTGTCCTTTTTTTCCTCCTGCTTCTGTAGCCTTTTGAAAAGAAAAAGACTAGGAAATACTACATAAAATATCTGACTCTTGAACAGAGGTGCTACAGGCAACACTTACTTGAATCAGGGAAAGCTGGTTTGACCGATACCTGACCTGTATCCTGCCTCCATGGACTGCTCGAAATCCAGATCAGAGGAGGGAGATGTTTTTCTTTTAATTGCCTGTTTACATCCTCACCAGCCCAAGAAAGTCCTCTGAAATCTGTACTGTATGAGAGACCTGGAAGAGAAATGAGGCTTTTCCCCTGCCCCAAGGCTGGCAGACCTTCGGTGTGAAGGTACCATACGCCACACAAGACAGTGGCAAAACACTTCTTCCACCGTGACAACCGTGTGCTTGGGACTCTGAACTGCACAGCTCCGGATTTGAGTAAGGGCATCATGTCTGCATATGTGAAGGGATTTAAACAGGATTGTTAGTAAAATCAGATTAGCAGTAATTAAAGTTTAATGGGGATGTTTATGCTGAAACATCTACAAGTACAAAGGGCCACAAATCATATCTGCCTTTAATTAATTCTCTTGATAAATCAGCTTCTCAGACTGCACCAAATTACCTTAATGAGGAAAAATCCTTGTTTATACCAACAACATTTAGCCAAATGTGGAATGTTTATAGCAATAATTCAACAATGTCCTTCAAGGAGCACAAACAACAATGATGAATGTTCAGGTTCTGTTCCCTTCCATCAAATAAATAATATGTTTGATTTAAAAATAAATGGAGATATTTTGGGTAAGCAGAAGGTATCGCAGGAGGGGAAATGGGGTAAATTATAGCACATTATTTGCTTAGGTAGGTGAAGCTTCCACCTAGTTTGAAGCAGGCTGTGCACAGATCCTTTATCAGTTAGATTCACCCTGAAGTTTGATTTTTCTTTAGAGAGAGTTTGGTTAATTTGTTACTTAAAATCCACAGTAAACTTCAGGTAAAGGTGATGGGTCTAAGAACTTCCTCCTCTGTCTCAGCACCACTGCAGTGACCTGTTCTTTGCTGGATGCACTTGCTGGCACCAGGTACTCACTGTGAGTTTCCTGCATGGTGAGATGGGTCCTCACGACTTGTCACACAGTGCCACGTTGGCATTAGGAACAGGGGAGGAGGAAGATGAGGAGGAAGATACTTTTAAAGAATATACAAAGAAATCAGTGTGGAAAAGAGACTTGTCCAGCTTCTGTTTTTTAACAAGGACCCAGTCCTTCCTGGTGGTATAAGGTCAGGGCCATGAGGGTTAACCCTTACAGAGGTTTTTACTGCTTTGCTTCATCACTCATTTCTTCTTTTTAATTAGGGTAAGGAAGATATACATGGATCTGTTAATGATTAGGACTAAGCAAGGGGTTCTCAGCAAACAGTGTTTTTAATGAATTTTCTGTGTTTCTCTGAATTTTTGAAATTGCTCTTTCCCATTATTGCAAATTTAATTTATTTCAGCTGTTAATTTGTGAGTGTTTTACTTTAGTTGAAGATCAGATGTGTGGGGTTTATGCACAAGTTGGGGGGGGGTTCTTGTGTGTTTTTTTTTTCTTGTTTGACTTAGTATCCTGCTGAAAAGGTTTTGTGAGTATTTACCAAATTTATGAATTCAATATTTTCTTTCTGCAGATCTTCTCCACGAATTCACTTCTAAGACAATTCTTGCCCCAACAGTTTCTGGAGAATGCCTATATTAGAGGATGTAAGTATGTGTTACATGAATTGATTTGAAAAAAATTGAATGGACGTATCAAATATCTTTCAGCCTTTTTCATCATATTTGTTATGACACTCAGAATGAAAATTAAACTCTTTCATCTCTCCTTCTGTCCTTTTAGTCATACAGCACAGTTGTCCTGGCTTTGCACATCTTTTGCAAAGATGTGAGAAAAAAAATATTAGTCCTTGTGAACTATAGGTGTCTCACAGCAGGAAAAAGTCCATGTACCAGAATCTTTTGTCACAATGCTCTGTGTTGTACAAGGAATAGATACCATTGTTAGAGCAGCACTCAGCACCGATTAGAATTATCTTTTTCCTTTCATTTCTGTTTGCTATCCCTTTCACTTTCCAAAGCAACTCAAATAATTCTTGGAGAAAACAGGAGACTTTCTTATTTAATAAATCAAAATTGAATATAAATAACACTTTGCAATTATGAGTGTTTAAATTCCAAATTTTTTAGGCTAATCACTTTCAGAAACAAACAAGAGATTGAATTTATATCGCCTGCAGTTGTTATTGGAAAGGTATGCCTAGAGATTGCTAAATGAAGTCAGTCCCAGTGCAATTATGATCACTCAAGCATGCTTTCAACGTATCGTGCCAAATTAGGTAGATTTGAGCAATTTGACTTCCTGTAACAAATCTCCAGGGCACTTTTGAGAAAGTACAGACTGTTTACAAACACTCTCAGGTTTCACGAGGAACTCGGCGCAACAGCGGCCCTAGCAGCGCACAGGCACACACCTGTCAAACTGTGACAGCATGGACTTCTCATGCCACATGTGCTGGAGAAAGACCTCACTCTCTAGGTTTTGTTATCCTTTATTTGCAATTTAAAAACTGAAAGGCCACCAAAGTTTTAATTACCTTGGGTGCAGGCTTTTGAAAACCAAAAATGCTACAATCTGTTAAATGTAAATATTGTCGGTTTTCTGTATTACGTTTTTTCTTTGAAATTTTTTTTTTTTTTTTTTTTTGGTGCTAGGGTTGAATGATTTTCTCCCTCTAACACACACACACACAAAAGCAGAGATTGGGTATCTGGACTATATAGGATGGAGGTATAAGAGTTACCTAATGCTTATAAAGAGCTGTGTTTCCCTGTTCCCAGTCCCATACAGTTGGCCAGTACTTCTGAAGGCAGAAGTTTAGCAGATCCTTAGCTGGCAGCAGAGGGCTCAAGGCCAGCACAGCTACTTTAAGACATGTATTTCCCACTGACTCCTCAGATTCAGATAAAACTAAAACCTGCAGAATGTACTAATACTGCTCTAATATCGTGATCACCAGCTTTGTAGAGTCCCATCCTTCCCAAGCTGGGGATTGAGTTGCTGTAAAGCAGTTAGCAATGAGCACCATTTTTTCCTGTTCAGTGACAATCATGTTATGACAACAATTGCATTTAGTTAAGAGTAATGACAACAGTTTCTGACTCAGGTCAGAATGAACCTGGGCCTAATTCTGTACCTGTGCCCAAGTAGCACTTACTCCATCAGTATTTGTGGGCCTGAAGGCTTGCAGGCACATGGTCACTGTCAAAGTAAGCATGAGTCAAAGCGCTTGCCCTGAGTGCTCAGCACCAATGCACTCGGCACCTCAACAGGCTGAGGTCTGAAGAGGTGCCAAAGGGCTCTTTCCCTAAGCTTTTTAATATCCAAAGGTAAGTCTTGCTACTAATCCTGTTGTTCAGCACAGCACTACTGTGCTCCACCAGCATAATCACATCCTGTCTATCATGGAGTAGCAGTAAAATCCTTTAGGTGATAGTTTTGTATAAATATAGTCAAATGGCACTGCCCTGAAAAGTGCTTCTTTGGAGGGCGGGAGGAGGAGGAGGAGGATGGGTGAGTGGGTTAAGAGCAGCCAAAAAGTGTGAAATATTTGTAAGCCCTTTCAAACTCACGTGGCTCCATTGCAGAAGACTTTAGCATTTGGCAGTAGTTGCTTTCTGCAGTCACTGAAAAACAAGCATCAGTCCTGTGTGTATGGTTAAAGGCTGGCAGCGGAGCCGACGTGCAGCGTGCTGTGCAGCACCAAAGCCCCCGTTTGGCTGGCAACTTCTGTGGAGAGGTGAGAGAGTTTCCACCGTTATCTCATCACAGGAACTCATTGTTCATCAGCTTGTAACACCTCTCACTTTTATAAATGAGAACCAGTAAATCTCACTGGAATGCCCTGGCAGCTGGTTTTTCCTCTGGGCTGTTTACAGGCCAGTACAGCTTGGGTCAGTGGAAAAAATTGGGTCTCCTCATTTTATTACTTTTCTGACTTGGCTTTTCTTGGATCAATCTCTTTTTTTTTTTTCATTTGCAATTGTTGTTGGTTTTTTTCATGCCATTGGGTTTTGTGCTTTCTCTCAGCTGTGGCTGTCTTTCCCGTGGGATATGCAGCCCCTGCTCAGGGGCTGTGATTCAGGGCTGCTGAGGTGGGTGCTTGGGGACAGCTTTTCTCTTCCCACTTCTAGGCAGAAAATCAGCTGTTCCTTGAGAAAATGTAAACTAAATAACATATCTTTGGCATCTGGTCTGGGGTGCTGCAGTACAGATGTGCAGCATGTTGAGGTGTCATTGTGGACCCTAGAGACTGAACGCATGGAGCTGAAGAAATGCTTGTAGAAGTGTGCATACCCTGGGAAAGGATTCGTGTCCCATTTTGCAGTCTGATACAAAGTTTATAGGATCAGAAAGATGTCTTCTTTTTAAAAAATAATCTAGTTGAAAGTTTTTGCTTGGCTGAGTTTGGTTTTTTTTTAACTCTGAAGGTGTAGCATAGCCTGCCTCTCCATCTGTAAATCATCTAAAGCATCTTTGCCCTGTGGGAACAGGCGTTGGGGGTTTCACCAGGCTATTTCATTAATGAAAACTTTGTCCTGCCCAACAAGTGTGTGATTCTCAGTGAGCTGTGCTAGGGGCCTGGTGCATCCAAGCTTATTGATCAAATTTTGCAGCAAATTGGCAATAAATAAACTTTATAGAACCTGCAAATGCTTTTTGTTCTGAAAGATATCTGAGGCTGGTTTAACAGCCGACATTTGAGACACAGACCCAAATGAGCTGCTTTGAGGTGGCTTTGAGGGGAGGGGGGCTGTTCAAGTGTTGCCAAAGCAGCGCATTTCCCACTGACTTCAGCTGGGAATCCAAACTTTCAGGGTAATTGGCCTGAACGTGGGGAAGAATAGTCAGAACCAGGTTGTTTGTGGGTGTAGTAGCAGCCATATCTCCCAGCTGCACATCCACTGGTTTAAATGTAATTGTTCTATGTTAACATGGGTGCTGGCTGATTCCAGGGGCAAATGGCAGTGTGGGTTTTCCTCCCACTGTAGAGCTGCAGTCCCGGTACATGAGCATCCCTGTGCTTGGGGATGGCCTCAGCATCCCAGTGTCAGCTGGCTGGAGGAGCTGCACTGTCGGGTTGGCCTTCGGGACTGCACTGGGTGTGCTGTGGGTCATACTCCAAGGTTGAACAGCTACAGGCAGTGAAAATTTTGCTCATTGTAGTTTAAGCTTTGCAGCAAATTGGCAATAAAGAGCAAACTTTACAGAATTCTTAAATATATGTGATTATGTATTCTGTGTCGAGCAAAATGGTGATGAGGAAACCTAAGAGAAAGGGGCCATAAAAGAAGGGGTGTGCCAAGGGGTGTGCCACACTTCTGTGATTATTCACTGCCTTGCAAGCAATGCCAGAACCATCCTGTTTGAAGCGCAAAACCACTTTCTTGTTTAGATCTCTTCATTTTTCATGTTCGTGAATTTCCTCACTATAAAGAAGAAAATACAACTTAGAGCATTATGAAAATATATTTGTTGTGTAGTGCTAAGCTAGGAACATTAACAGTTTGCAAGATAATTTCTGTACAATGCACTGGGGCTTTTGCACCTGATAATTTGCAGTGTTGCTGCTCACTTGCACTGTTTGGTCCTGTGATGGGAGCAACAGACTAAGTTTTCTACGAGAGCTGGCAATGTAGCATCCCTTCTTCTTTCTTTTCTTTTAATACTTGAGGATTTTTTAAGAGCAACCACTCAGAGAGTAGCCTGACTGTCCCTAAGAATGGTCACAGCATAACTGTGATACTAATTCCTACTGGTAGTTTGCAGCTTTGCCCCTCACATCTTGTACCTCTCTGGGGGTCGTAAGCTTCAGCTTGAGTTTAGCATGCTGTGTATAGTAAATAAGCACTAACAGATAACATCTAGAGTTATTTCCAACTTTGAACATTTTTCCAAGAAATACAAAGGTCAAGTGGAGTGAAATTGTTTTTAAAAACAAACAGGCCAACGAAGAAAAGAATTAATTGCAGGTTTGAAATAACACGATGACATTGGAAAATAGCAAACTGGGTTTGTAGCTTGAAATCTTATTTCAAATGATTTATGTTCGTCATATTTCTGCTTGTAAACAGAGATTAGAGAATAAACTTAATAAATCTCCCACTAAGGCATAGAAAAGCACATGTGCATTGCTAATGTTTTAAAGGTTCCCCTTAAAGCTCTAGATTTCACTAACAAGCAGACACATTTTTTGTAATGAAAGACGAGTAGAAAATACTTTCCTGTGAATTAATGAGCTAATTTTTGGATTACGCTCACAGCTGTTACTACATGGGCTGGCTTTGGTCATTATAATATGTTCTGATAGTCCCCCTTGTAGCAAGCAAAGCGGTTTCACAAGCTAGGAACAGTTCAAAGCTTTTGATTACACGCTGGTCCTTGAAGCTTCCAGCACCCGCTTGCTGGGATGCATGCTCTCCATCTGCGAGAGCATCCACATGACAGAAGCTTGCGAGAGCGCCTGCTGGAGCAATGCTTTCAAGATGTCAGTAATCAGCTAACAGCAGACATTAAGAGCAACTATTACAGCCCTTGCCATCCAGGTTTGGGGATTTCTGCGTTCCTTCAGGAATGATCAAATTTAATCTCGGTAATATAGAGCACAGCCTCGCCAAAAGAGATCCAGACTTGTCATGTGTCACACTGTTTTCTCAAGCCAAAAATAAATATTTCTTTTTTTTTTTTTCCCCTCTACGTTTTGTCTGCCGGAGCATTTGAAATACAACATGCACACTGCAGGGCTGCACCAGTGAACCTAACCTTGCTGCCTTTGTGCCAGCGAGGCTTTAAATGGGAATCGTCTCCGAGAAAGGCCCGAAACACTGACCTGTCATATTAGCTTCGCGAGCGGTCAGGGTTTGTCTTTCTGTTCCAAACTTTACTTCTATGAGCCCTCAGTTCCCCCTCATGCCTTGTGCATTATACACTTTCCATTAACAGATGCCACATGTTAACAGCTTTAATAGAACTTATTAGGTTTAATGGGACGGTGGTGGGGAAGTAGCAAGCAGAATGATGGATAGTTGCAATTCATCCATTAAGAAAGCTTACTTTAAAAGTCTTTGTCGGTGTTTTACCTGTGTTTAAAGCATCTCTAAAGTGATCGATTAGCCAAGAACTTTTAAACAGAATTTAAACCTCAGAGCTGACTTGCAACCTAACAGAAAGTATGAAAGATAAATGACTTTTGTAGCGCCCCAGCATTTAAACTAATGTATGTGTGGAGGGTAATTGCATCGGTTTATAGGCTTTCATTTACGAGAAGGAAGTCAGTGCTCGACATGTAATGAAGTTATATGAGAAATAACTGCAGTTTGCTGTGCTGCACTCTAATAAAATTCTCTTTGTTTAAAATGTTTGGTTCCTGAGATGGTTGTTTTCACAAACTGATAATATAAGCAAAACAAAATACTTTATGAGCTGGTTTTTATTCCTGTTCATTCTAAATGCTGTGTATGCAACAGTGAGGGTTTTATTGTGAGATACTGTGTGCTGACATGTTTCATAAATAAAATAAAAAGAAAATGGCTAGTAATTTACCTTGCAACCCACTTCTCCACTGTGAAATTATAAGGAACAGGAGCTTGTTATTGTATCTGAATGTAAAGTGCTGTACATTTTTTTTTTAACTGTACAACTGGTTATGAATTTAAGTCTTTTTTGTACTTCAGATTTTTAAAATGTTGTTTTTAAAACAGTTGCCCGGATTCTCTCTGGTGTTATTTGGAGGCATTGTCAGAGATGTGTTAATATGCAACAATTCAGCAGCCCATTGTCCAGTGAACTTGAATTGCTGCTCTCATTGCAGGCTGTATCTCAAGAGGCAAAACGTGTTCTTGCTACTGCCGTGATACCGTGCCCCATTACCAGTAGGCAGGTTCTGTAAGAAAATGATGTCAGAGAGGGTCCACGATCCCTGATCTTTCCTCATCTTTTTTTATTTTTAGCTAAACTGTTGCTTTGGGCAAAGGTGTGTATCTGTGTTTCAATGCACTGTGTGCTTCTTGCATTCTGCGTGAGGAAAACCTGGTCTTAGAGGCAGTGCTACTGCAAATTTAGGTGTTGCAGATTTGGCCACTTAGAGGGAAATGCCTTTAGGAAGAGCATCAAAAGCAGAAATGCCTTTAGCTTGCATTTCACTCATCCAATTCTGTCTTCTCCTAAAATTTTTGGTGACAATCAGAGGAAGAGTTTTGAACAGAGTCACGTTCTGGTTATCTGGCCTCTGATAGCGAAAGCATCGGTGCCTCAGAGTTTAGGACTAATTTCTCAGATTTCTTCTTGTAAATAATTTTTATCTTGTATTTTTCTGAAATGTGCAATTGTTACTCTGGCTAAGAATGATTCCATTATTTAAATCACAGAATATGAGTAAGGGTTTATTTATATCCAGGCAGCTCCTTACATGGGAAACAATGCACTGGTGTTTGTTCTAATGCATTATTAATTTCAGTCTGTTGGATTTCTGTCCTTCCAGAGTATGAACCTATTGTCAAGAAACAGCAGAATTTTGTATACATTTGAATGTATACAGATTCCCAAAGTTTGAAATTATATGATTTGTGCTCTTTGCAATATATTTACCCAGAAAGGTTTGGCTCAGATGGAGTATCTGGTTCTCAGTGTGTTCTTAGTTTTAAACTCAGTTCTGGTTTTGACATAAGAAGAC
The DNA here is from genome assembly GCA_013399135.1 of Heliornis fulica. Lineage (NCBI taxonomy): Eukaryota > Metazoa > Chordata > Aves > Gruiformes > Heliornithidae > Heliornis > Heliornis fulica. Next base: position 108,209 of record VXBZ01002541.1, on the reverse strand, counting down.
CAAGTGATGAAAGGTCACATATTGAGCCTCTGACTCAGCTGGAATGGAGAACCAAGATCTTTCTCCTTGTATGCCTTTTGCTTGACATGCTGCAGAGCAGCTTGTGTGCAGATCACCCCACACATCAACTCACACTGGTACTAGGTCACCAGGAACAGTGAGCCCAAATCAGAGAATAGTCCTCCAAACCCCAGGTGTCTTTTGGGGTCAAAAGTGTAGCAATAACTTCTCCATACATAGATTTTTCTGTTTATAACCCAGATCTGAGCCAGTCTCAGCTTGGACCTAGGTATGGCATTAATTTCCCTTTGTAGTACAAGAAGTGCAAAGCAGGAGCAGGTGGCTCCTGCTGGACACAGTGTAGCAGCACACAAAATGAGTGATGGTGACATGGTGGACGTTGGAACATTCCTATACAGAAAAGGCCATATCTTAATGGTAAGAAGAATCATTGGGAGATTCTAGGGGGTCTGTAGAGCAAATTTCTGTCTGTCTTTATGGGTATGGGAGCAGGAAGACTTATCCACAGGTCTAGTCTGTTGTCAGTAGACTAGATCTGAAGAGCTATCCATGGGGGTGTAAGAAAATTTCAGTACAGGTGATAGAATCCAGTGTAGTAACTGCTTTTTTATTTAGTTCTAAAGGGGAGGCCAGCATGCTGGGACATCTCTTCAGCTCTGTAAATGAAACTTCCCTCACATAAATGTACATGTACAGATTTAAGTGAGTTTGGGCTCCAAACATTTATTTTCTAGCTAAGTTTCAGCCAGAAATTTGTACAGTAAAATAATACTGATTCCCCATAGCAAGTCATATTGTTTCTATGCCATATCTGCAAACAATTAGTTAAAAATGGTTCTTATTTGAACTTTAATTGTCTTAATCTTCCTATGCTAGAAAATTCCTGAACCTTGAGCCAATATTGTGACAGTTAGTTTATAATTTGATAACACAGGCTTTTTGTATAACAACGCTGCTCTGGAGGTGGAGTGTCCTTTAATCAATTGCAGGTCTGGAAACAGAAATCATGGATGCCTCAGTCTCATAAGTGATAAGAAGCCTGATTTGCTGACAAAACACTGATTTGCTCTGTGGAAAGCACATAGTCAATGTAAGGTGTCTTTTTTTTTCTTCTAGAAACTGTCTATAGTGCCAGTACCAGTGCTCAGAGGAACTTGCCCTTGCCTGGCTACTCCCTTTCTCTCCTTCTCTGAATGGGAGCACATTTCTATAGTGACTGATTAAGGTACAGTTTACATTTGCTTCTAGAATTACTAGAAAGAGATGGTCCTGTAGGAAATACACATGTGGATGTGGTGGCTATGTGTTAGTTTTTGGTGCAGACTGTTAAGCAAATTTGACACGACTCTAAATAAAGCACAATCATTGGGCCAATTAGTGGCTTCTTCCCTATTTTGTCTTCCCTAAAATTTGTTCTAACTTCCCAGCCACCAAGGAGTTTTATGATGCTCCTAGACTACAGTACTGATGTTCATTTCTGAGCTAATAGCTTTGCTCTGCCTGGAGGTGTTAAACCACACAAGACTGAGGTTCTCCTGCAAAAAACAGGATCCTTGCATGCCTCGGAGCCTGACCATCTGAGACAAAAAATGGCTGCAGTGGGAATGAGGTCCAGCTATGATAGTCATTAACAGCTTCATAAGCTGGTTGAAATTGTAGGTTTGCCTTTCTTCTTTTAAAACAACAGTAACTATTTCAAATTAAAGCACAGGATTGTTAATGTAAATTCTACCAAGAGCATGTCAACACATGCAATACTGTCCTCTACCACTACCTCATGCTGTGAGATATGCTGGACATCTGTGAATGGCTTCTCTGAAGTTCTCAACAGCACATCTCCAGGCTTCTCAGCAAGGGCTGCAGGAGCTGTCACGATTCTCTGGGAAACTGACACCTGAATGAATGTAGCATCGCTTCTGCAGAACTCAGCTGTGACAATGCTACTGGCAGTCTTGGCTTCTCATAGGGAGCCTGGGGTGCTTTGACTGCTGTTTCTCAGCAGGTGCCAGAGCCAGCAGCGATGCAGAACTTTTCTCTCTTCTTCCTTTTTGTATTGGTGTGAGTTCCTCCATGCTTTTCCCTTCTACAGGGACACATCCAGACATTTTTTGCCATGGGGACTGGCCCTGTGGTGTCTGGGAGCTGTGCTGGGGACTGTGCTCAGCCAGGGAGGATGCGTGGATTTAGAGACCCCAGCTGATCCCTGACCTAGCCAGGGGAAAGTGGCTTCTGGTCTAAGCTATGCCTGAAACAGCCTTGAGCTTTGTCAGAAGTGCTCGGGCTGTGGCTGAACAAAGTAGCTCATGTACTCAGCCAGCAAAGGTCTTTGTGTGTGAGCTGGCGTGTGAGCTATCCCAATGGGTTACTCAGGGTGTAAAATGAAACACTCACCGAGGTGATTTTTATTTTTTTTATTTTGGTCGTAGACCTTATGGTTAAAACAATTCAGTGAGCAGGTGCTAAGAGAAAATAACCACAAATTTAGTGTTAATCACTCTTTCTTGAAGCCTGGTATCAAATCTGGTATTGCAATCAGTGTAACACACTGGAAATCCTTAGATGCTGGTGGGTCAAACAAGCACCGCCAACCAAACATGTTTGCAAATGTTTGTATGCACACAGCATTGCTGCACATCCTGAGCTTGGTTAGCGTGGACAAAATGGGAGCTGCACATGGCAGTTCCAGGTAATGCAGTACTGTACTGACATGGAAATTATCCATTTGCTTCTTAGAGTCCTGGAAATTTCTGCTGATGAATTAAGTTTGGTGATTGTACTGGGGTGGGAGTAGAGGGGAGGGTTTGGAGGTGGGAGAGAGGACATACCTGCATAGACATATTCTCTAATAACTGACAACTAACACACAGTATTTTATACTAATTCAGAAACTGATATTCTGTAGCTTTCACAGCAGTGTCTAAAAAAATAATTCTCTGCTAAGATCCCTCATAAATTTCTATAGCACATTTATGTTCCAAATCTGCATTTAATTTAGGTCTAATAAGACATTTATAGTATAGCGTATTCACCAAACACTAAATGATTATTAAAACCTGTGGAGGATTAACAGCTTCATAACTCATACTGGAGATACCTACATCAACTATTAACTTGCTTGTAGATATACCACTGCTGCTGAGCTGGGCTGAGACCCTTACACCAACACCTTCCCTCCCAAAAGAGGGGCCCTGCACCATGCACATTAATTTCCCTTTCTGCCCCAGACCAGAAGAGCTGATGTGACAGCCAACCTCCACTGAAGCAATGCGAGTTTTAATTCTTAGTTGGAGAGAGCCAAGATTTCATCCACCAAATTTCCCCATTTTTCAAGGTACATCTAAAGATTGTTTTAGTTTTAAAGAAAACAGCCTATACCTGCGATATAATACTGATAGGACTGTGATTGATAGTATCTGAGAAACATGTTCTGTGTTTTGTACCCCTGTAAGGTCTGGAGGATGGGCAGAGAAGGGCAGAAATACCAAGGGATCATATGGACATCATGGTCTCTGCAGTGAGAGTTTGCCAGGAAGCTTCAGCTGCCTCTCTGAAGGTTACAGATGATATTACATGTATTTATAAATGAAGGTATCATTGGAAATCTGTTAAATTATATAGGATACACCTGTAGCTGTTTGAAACCAATGACTGCTTCTGCTCTTTGTTTTTCCTCATGATTGGTGAGCAAAGCACCTGGTGAGCAAGTTGCTTTGCTCCTGCCAGGAGGTGCTCAAGGGTCTGGAATGTCCCTCAGTGCATTAAAACAAGCAAAATTAATACAGCTAAATGATATGGATCTGCCACACTGGGCATGGATACAGGGTCATGTGTCCCGGCAGGCAAGCAGGACAAATACAGGGACTGGACTTCCCCAGGGAAGGTAGGTGATGGGGAGGAGGACCCGGAGCACCTGTACGACACATGGCCATGTTTCTCCTTGGTAACAGGAGGATGCATGTGGCCTGGACCTTCATCAGGGGGTATTCCATAATTTCAGTAGTCCTTAACTGAAAAGTTTATGATACAGCCAGACTGAGATCCTTCTCCCATCTGAGGGTCAGCAGTCACGACTATGGAGTCAGCATCAAGGCTGTGGCTCGAATAGACATGTTTGGTGTTAAAAATTCATTTTTAAGGGTTTGCATTGAAAGATGAGAATATTTTCCTAAGTTGGAATAGATTTCTTGAGCACACAAGGATTGACTCATAGAAAAATGAAGTGGACAGAACCTTTTTGTCTACATATTTTGTGTGCTCCTGCATCAGCTGCACTCCTGTTTTAACCTATCTGCAATACAATAGACAAAACATGAGAAGTATTAGACAAAATAATGGAGGGAACACTTAAATTTCCTTGTCAAAATATCTGTTTATGTAGGTCTGACAACATCTCCCGGCGTGTGGCATGAAAAATGGGGATTATTTCTCTGGGTGCTGAAGAGGGGACACTGCATCAGTTGATCAGATCAGTCCAGACATGCCAAATTCTGCCCCACAGCCCGATAACATCAGGTCATTTAATCTTGCACAATACCTGCTAACAAGTCAGCTACAGGAAGCTGTTGAAGTGTAGAAGAAAGAGCAATAGCATCATCTCACACTGCTTATAAAATTACAGGACTTTAATCTAAAATTATTTTTTTTTACACATGACCAAGGCACTAAGTGGCATTTCCCCATCCAAGCTGGAAGAGAAGCCTTTGTTTAACAGCTGTATTAAGTGCTTAAATCACTCATAAAATATCTCCCAGGTTTGACAAGTTTATCTAGTAGTGCAGTGGATATCCTGGACAATAGTATTTCTGCAATGAAAAAGAGCATTTGATATGAGGGTGGATACATAACTTTTGAGAGCATTAATTGCAGTTTGATGCAATAGTTCCATGCTGTCTGTCCTGAACTCTTAACCAGTTTGTGTTTCCAGAGTTACTAAAGCCTCTGTCTGGGAGTGCAGGTTGTGCAGCATGAGCCAGAGCCATGTTTGCAAGGTTGTATTTGGCTGGGACTAATCACAGGCCAGAGGGTGGCTGCGCTCACAGCCATGCACTGAGCAGGGCTGGGGCCACTCAGGCAGTGTGGTGGGGACAGGGACCTGGGAGGGGATCCCAGCCTTTGGGCACAGCCAGCATCCCTGCAGGGTTTGCAATCAAGATGAGTTTCTTTGGTGCCTCCACCCCCACCATACAGATGCTCAAGGGTCTGCTACTTGTTATGATCCAGGGATGTTGGCACCATCTCAGTGGCAAGCAGTGAGCTTTGCCTCCTAGCTCAGCTTCTGCAATGAGCTGTCCTGCCCTTTATTTTTATGGTTTTATGAGAATATTGTGGGTAAAGGATCATGTTTGAAGTTAAAAATAACCAGAAGCCAGGCAGTGCCGTACTGGAGCAAGCTCAGCACATCCGTGTGCATGAACCCCACAGCATTCGGTCCTTGACCAACTGCACACTTAATTACATTAAAATACTACTCTTGGCAGGTTTGCACCCACTGGTAGCAAAGTGGGTACCAGAGGGCAGAATTTGGAGGTGAAGCTCAGAAGAGATGGGTGATGCCCAGTGCTGCTGCCTCATGGTTGCTGGGTGAAGGCCAAGTGTGCAGCCCAGCCCGTTTTCAGTTCTCCTGCCTGCTTTGGAGCCGGGTCGATATCTAACCCATAGAGTTTTGTCTGATGGGAGGTGTGGTTCAAAGTTGTACCCATGAAGAAATTGTAAGCATGTTTTCAGTTCAAACCATTGGAAATACCCCAATCAGCTGTAACTGAAGACCAAGGTCCCTTCCCAGGGCAGTGGGAGCAATGAAATCAAACACAGTAAGCTTGGGTGAAGAAATTCTTTTTGTTGTCAAGTCTTTCAAGTTCATTAGGATTCATTCAGGCATTCAACTTTCATTACTCTCTCTGTTTTCTGAAATTTCATTTGTGGATTTATGTGTCAACTGTTCTCGATGGGGAGGGGGAAGGCTACAAGGAGACATATTTTACTCTGTTGAGTTTTTTCTTCTACTTTAAAGAAAAAAAGAGCATTGCCATTGTGTAATGTGCCTGAACGAGGAAGTCTGGGGGCTTGGGCCATGCCGGTTCAGCCAGTCAACAAGAAATTGCTTTCATTACTTCAGCATGTCAGTGATTACCCTAATGCTGAGCTCTGGTGGGGGCTGGATGATGATGGCGAGTGCCTGAAAACTGGCCCCCAATTCATTATTCTCCACAAGTGCAAAGGTCAAGTGCCCTCGCCCCGGTGATTGGGCACCTTACGCAAAGTGCACGTCCTGTGAGGAGCCCCTGACATCTTTGATTTTTCCCACACACAAACTGTTGGTACAAGATGTAATCTGGGAATGAAGTGAAGGGGCCGTGGACGGGATGATTGGGGACAGCTGCTCCCCAGAGGCCTCCAACAGCAGAGCTGCAGCACTAAATACCCTCTGCTTTCCATGGCCTCAGGACAGGAGAGGTGTCAGGCTACAAAGAGGCACAGATGGAAGTGAATAGGATTAAGCAGCACTGATTAACTGTAAGTATTTTTTCAGAAATGTAATGGCACTAAAAAAAAAAAAAAAAGAGAGAGGTGGGGATAAAAGGAGGATATGCCCTCACCAGCTTCTTCCATCCATCATCTGAGGATGACCAAGGCTGTGTCTGGAGATGGGTCACTCAGGTCTGTGGGCTCATCCCTGCTGAACCATCACTTAGCTTCGAAGAAAATGAGTCTTGAGGCAACCCCTCCCTGCTTTGCCTCTGCTACCTCGGTTATTAACAGAAGACATGGTCCTTTGCACAGATAGATCTTGGACCCACGTGAGTTAGCAGAGGTGGCTCTAGTAGGTTCTGGATCAAGTCTGTGTGGTACAAGAGCTACTTCATTTTTTTAACTAAGGCACGTGGGTATTTTTTTCGTTTCTTCTGCAGGTAGAGGTGATCGCAGCAGGTGTTTGTTGCTCCCTGCTAGCTCCTCTCTAGTGGCAAAGGCCATGTGTGGATGACTCCTGATGACTTTTAAGTGGAAAGACTCTTTCTACTGAATCAAAACTTCTCCCAATTCAATTTAATTTATCAATCTTAGATATAATAAAGAAATATGGACGAAGAATAAAAACAGCTTTTGCTTCATCACATTTTGATGTAAATGGATGTCATTCCATTTTATATTATTTTTTTTTTTATCATCAGTTACTTTGACACTATAATAACAGTTCTTAAACCTGAGGAGGTGGGACAATACTCTTGAAAGGAAGGTATGAAGAACCCATAATGTTGTGATCAGAGACCTATGAAGAGATTTCTGATGTGCAGAAGAACTGAGCTGGTTTCTGATGTTTTGATTAATCTGAGTCGCATAATGGACTATAGCCCAGACCGATGGTTAATTTTAATTAATCTAGAATGCATGTTTTCTTTTGGCACATCTGTGATATTTGTCTCTCCTCTCAACAACTTTGTGATCATGAGGTTCTGTGATGCTCTGGCTGTCAGCAAAATCTGATATTGAAGTGGTGATGCCGTATCTTGCTAAATCTCTGCTGTTTGTGACAATTCTCCCCACCCCCTTAATAACCAGTTCCATCAGGAAGAGCCTACAAGTGTGTTTTAGTTTTCCTCTTAGTTTACAAAGGCAAGGTCTTATTCTTTCACACCCAGATTAAGTGGGAGCTGCTGGATCTGGCCCCCGCACTGTGGCTTACAGACCACTCGTATGCTGCCCGGTTGCTTCTGCTGCTATGCAAACCTTCCTCAAACTTCACCATACAGCTAAAGATTGCATAAAGAAGGCTGAGCTTAATCCGAAAGAGGAGGAATTTCCAACTCCATTAACTTTACTGTAACCTGAGAAAACTATTTCCAGATTGTTTTGGGCAAATTGCTCTTGCTAATGGCCGGAGTGGAGCTGGCAATGTTGCTTTTCCCACTGCCACCAACCCCCCTGCCTTTTCACAGGCAGCTTTTATTCTTTCTAGTCGCATGATAAAAAGGAGCCAGAGTAGTGTTGCCAGTGGGATATTTGAATTTCTGCAAGAAACAGACTGGCTTTAACCAGGGTTTTCTGTTTAGTTTCTCCTGTGCAATAGGATACTTGGACGTTGATAATATGCAGCTTGGTTAAAAAAAATAATAATACCAAACCACTGCAAACACACAGATTCTCACAGGGCCACTGAAATCCTGATGAAATACTGTCTTGGTCATTTTTCTATCACTCCTAACTTATGCTGATGGTTTTGGGGAGTGAAAAATCTAGTTAATGGGAATTAGGTTATGAGTACGTTTGTCCTGTCTTTGCTAGTAAATAGACATCAACAAATAGTGAGAGCCTATCTGTTCCCTTAGGTTTTCTGCCACCTGGTCAAAGATGGGACTTACTTATTGCTTTCCCCATTTATTTTTTTTTAATTATTAATTCTTTATTGACAAAGAAACTACAATTTTGTAAGCAGATGGTGGGGTTTTTTTCTTGTTTGGGTTTGGTGTGGGGTTTTGTTTTTTGTTTTTGGGGTTTTTTTGCATAAGTAGGAACAGCCAATTGTATAAATCTGTAGTATTTTAACCGAGCAAATATGTTTGTTTGCATCCCACAGTTCCACTGTCAGTGGTGAGGTGCTGACTCTCTGTGGAGCATGACAGTGGTGTGAATCCTCAGCCTCTGCTTCCCAACATGATATCTGAGCACTGATGACATGTCATTGCACTCATTACACAGAGAGTTTTCACATAAAATCCCTACGCAGGGAATGAGTTGCTCCCTTGGGGATGTAAATGTGCGATGAGAGAAACTTTCAAGAGGTGCAGAGTGTTGTTTTCATGAACTCAAGTGCTGCACTTGTGAGTGGGTAATAGCGGCCGCTTTGCTCCTGCGTTTGCAGGAAGCTGAAAAGAGAGCAAAGATTTCACACTGGAATTGTTCAGACACCACGGGAGCTTGGTTTCCTCCAAGTCCTGCTTGGTTAGGTGTTAGGAGGCAACAGTGTGCTCCTGTAATGCTGAAAAACCAGCACAGAAAAGTCTTGGTTGGCATAATTATCATCAAAGCCCTGGGTATCTGGCTTTGCTGCATTCCAGCTGGAGGGAAGTAAAAATGGGGAGTTTTATTTAAAACACACGTCATGGATGTAGCATGGTGGGAACGTGCCTGAACAGAAACCAGGAGAAAAACAGCTCACACACGTCTTCTGGGAAGGCTGGGTGGTGGTTTCAGACTCAGCAACTTTGATCCCAGTCCGTAAATAAACATGCCAAGCTCAGTGAGGTATCAAGATCTGAGACTAAAGGCCATTGCAGTTGTAGGGCAGTTACTTTTAAAGTCACATAACTGTGGAGGCAGGACCTTTGTCACCAAGCATGCTGTTGCCCAAAGTAACACAGGGTTTCTAAACAGTTGTGGTATCAAAGATGCAGGATGATACAGAGATAAAAAGCTGGGCTAAAATACATTCCCCACCATGTAACAACTTCCCATTTCTCATTAAGCCAGGATGAGTTTGTATTTTGTTTCTTTGTACATTCCTAAATTTAGTGCAGGCAGAATCCCCAAATTACTATGATATTCCCCAGGAATTTGCAGCCATTCCACCTAGAAAAATAAAAAACAACTCAAACCATTTTGGTTGGATTAAACTATAAGATTTCCATCTGGAATCCTGACCATTTTGTTTTATTGTAAGAGGCCTGATGATAATTTTCCCCTTACTTGAGAAGAGAAAAAGGCCAGCAATTTCCATAGATCTAACTCTCAATGTATCTTTCACTTTACCTCCTCACTGGAAATGCCATTCCCTGATCAAGCAGATGATTTTAATGTAGGCTAGGTTTTGAAAGGCAGCAGTCCAGTCCATCACTGCTTCCACACAGCATCTGGATAGGAGTCAGAGCAAGTGGAGGACTAAAGAGGAATATAATAGACCTAATAGCATGATTATTTTTATATCGTATTATATAATGCTTATTTATTTACAGAAACTTTAAGATAATGAAGTCATGTTTAATACAAAACCTGCTACTTTCAGCTCTACAAAAACACATCTTTTATCAATAGAGATATGTATGCTGGACACATGGATGCCAGAGAAAGGAAACCTCCTTCTGTGCCTAATTTGGGATAAAGCATTCAACAGCTCATTATCATGTTTAAATTTGCAGTTTAGTAAACAAAACGTCCCTACTCAGACAGGCCAGGGACTTGGTGGAGCACAATACTGTAACAATCACCATTGTTTCTCTTGTGGATACCAGGGGTTAGACACCTAGAAAGCATCTATAGCAATGGATTTCAGTGGCATCTGTTTATCCCTCTTCTTGGACTTGCCAAATTTTGGCTTCCCTTTGCTGAAAGGGTCAGTAGCCAGGTTAGTATCTCTATGGAAGTAGAGTTGCCAAGTTTTGAAAAAATCCAAACTGCAGATAAGTCTTCAGAAGTTTCAGGACTTTTCTATACCTTCTAAAGCTTTTGTTGAACAAGTATTTTCATAACGTATCAGCAATTATGAAGATAGCAATCAGCATGAAGAAGTTTTCTCATAACAATTTAATTTGGTTACATTACTTTGAATGGAAATTTTGGGTAATTTGGATTTAAAACAGTCTCCATTTTATTTTGAGATAAATACAACTAAAAAAAAACCAAAAAAACTTGAATCCCAAGATCAGCCACGACTTTGGATCTTTGCAAATTCTTTAGGTTTTAGAGACTACAGTGGAAAATGTTGCCCCAAGATCCTCTGCACGCTGTCCTGTGACTTTGCACACCCTGTGTACAAGATGGATAGCATAAAGGAAATCAGAAGTGGCACAACACAGTCTTTTATACTGATTTATATCAACCAAGGAGGGTTGATTGGCTCCTTAAATACCTTTAACTTCTACCTGCAAATCAAAAGACTTGCCTGAAGCAAGTGTTTATTAAGAAGAGCTTTGGTAACCTCCATGCACCCACAGTACCATCACTTGGCTAACTGCAGTGCAATCTGGTCCCCAAATTGCCGTGCAGAACCCAAGAGTTTGGATAGCATCTCCATGTGCCCATTCTGCCCCCAAGGTGCAAGCAGAGCTGAGGGCTGGCTTCGGCTCTGCTCACAGGACCACTCTTGGCTAAATACACAGAGTGGGGAGGTGGCAGGGGTGGGGCATGTTGAAAATGGCAATGGTTTACCCACTGTCAAATATTAACACATAAAATCTTACTTACTGTCTTTTCACAGAAAAATGTCTCCTGGCAGCAGTTCCCTCTGCTCTGTGTGGATTCATCACAGCATTGCTGAAACAGCTCTGGCAGTCAGCGTGGACACACAAACCACATGTAGGTCAGGCCATATGCAGGGCTAACATGACAGAGAAAACTTTCTTTGAGAGTATTACATGGAGCAAGCATGGAGAAAATTGACAAAACAAGCAAACAAACAAACAAAAAAGGAAGAAAAAAACTGTTATCTCCAAAGTCATCAGAACCCAGGAAGACCCCTATAGTGTCCCACCTTTGTGCAACACACCAATGAAATATGGGTTGGCCAAATCTCCTAAAGGTGAATCCCAACCCATCAGAGATCGGGAATCTGGCATTCGGTCTCCAAAAGGGCTTTTACTTTGCAGGTGGGTCCCATGCGTTTCTCCGTAGGTCACAGCAGAGATTACGTTTCAGGTCAGCAGCCTAATGAGGAGTCGCCTTGCCAGGCAAAGGAATGCCATATGGCTTTTTTTCCCTACTTAACACATTATGAAACCTAAAAGAAACATTTGGAGCTGTCTGGGATTGTTGAGATTTCCCAAGGTAAACGGGACTAAACGTGCGATGTAGTTTGTGAACAAACTCTGGTAAAATTAGTTTTGTACCAAGCAATATTGGTTTTCTGCTCTTTTAACACACTCTGACAGTTATTGTTTAGCATAGCTTGGCAGCACATAAAAAGATTTGTTCTCTAAACAAGACCCCACTTAATTGTTTACCAGCGTGTCCCTTTCTGTTTGATATAAGTAGAGGCAGCTTCCACGTTTGCTCTGCCAGAGGAGGAAGGCACTGAAGTAAGTCTGATGGGTTGGTTGGCCTCCTGGATATTTCCAGGGCAATCAGTCACTCTCATGTTGGAAGTTCCTTGCCCTGTAAATATATTGTGATCAAAGCACTACAAATCTGGTGCACAGGTGCTGCAAGATGCAGCTGGAGCAAGAACCACCTAAAGCTTGAAAGTGAGAAGAAACCAGTCCGGGAAGAGTTGGGGATGGGGTTTTGAGGCTGTGTTGAGTTCAGTTTGCAAATACTTGACACAAATCAAAAAGACTTGTTAGAGTTTTTAGTTTGGGTGTTGGTTTTTTTGTTGTTTTAAATCTTTTTTATTTTGGCAAAGTGTTTTGGAGGCTCATTCTGTCTGTGAGTCTGTCCATCTGTTTCCCTCACTTTCTCTTTTTTGAGTGGGGGGTTGAGAGGTTGACGAAGGGATCGACTCCAGATGTCAGGCAAAAGAAAAAAAAAAAGGAAAAAATCCAAACCTCAACCTCTCCACAACCCATCCCAGAACTGATCCAACAGAGAATATTCTGAATCAATGGACCCCATAGTCTAACAGCCCGTGGACCCTGGCTCTGTTTAACAAAGGCATTATCTGTGCCAGGAGCGATGCTGCTCCTGACTGTATTTGTACTACAACCTTACTGCATTCAGAGGAAGTGCCCTGGGTCGGCGAGTGTTCAGCTAGGTAACCCCAAGGTCAGGTTTAATTGCTCTAAAAGGTGGCACATGGCAATGAATGAGCTCTAATGATTTAGATAGTATCTATTTCACATCAAGAAGTTTCCACTCTGAACAGACCTAATCGAAAGTAATCTGAAAATTAGGGAAAATAAAAACCATGCCCACAGTGACCTAAATACCTATTTCCTTGAATTTTTATGCCCTAAATAACCTCATTCCTGGGAAGTTTAATTTTTCCCTTCTGCTAAATATACAATTGCTTGGGAGAAATGCTTGGTCATAATCAAGCTTTTAAAAGCGGCAACTGTTAAAATATTATTGTACTACTACGAATTTTGGAGGGAAAAGCAGCCAGTATCAAGGAAGGGAGTGAATATCCCTGGTCTGTCAGAGAGAATGTCCATGGGATCTCTACTCATGCTTTCACATTTTCCTATATGTCTATATTTAGATATTTATATATTCATACATTTTTAATCTGTGCCCTGTGCATTGTCCTACTCTATCCATGTGGTCAGGTGTTTTCAGGTAAACGTGTGACACACTGGTGTCCAACCAGGCCGTGCGGTCTGATACTTTTGGACTTTCTGTTCCCTGAGCAATCATGTGGTGCCTACATTTGTGCTGGGAAATCCCAGGCAGAAACACCTTCATCCTCGAGTCAGGCATACAGCCCTACACCCATAACCAAAGAGGTTTGGGATTGGGATTGCTAGCAATTAACATATTGAAGTATTTGTTTGGAAAAGCTAGTGATTTCTTTATGACCTTGAGCCATCAAAGACTAAGTATGCAATTAGTTTTAGCTGCAGCAAGGCATTTAAAGCCAAGCATGTGTTTTAGTGCTTTGATAAATCAGGGCATGGCAGATGCAAATGAAAAAATAAAAAATATACAGAAAGTTGAGGGCAAAACCATTGGAGCTTGCAATCGTGCCGTTCTCACAGGATACTCACGTTACACAGCTCTGTTGCTCAATGACAGTATTGTGCCCTCCAGTGATGGGACTGCCTGTACTAATAAGGTAAAGGTACTAGGTGAGTGCTCTGCCTTACTGCCATGTTGACAGAGGATAGGTTGCACTAATCCCCGTTGTGCTCAGCTCAGAGCTGCATAGTTCAGCGTAGGAAAAGCCAAAGGGCTTTGATGGAGCAGAAATCCGATCTTGTGTTGCCTTCAGGTACAGATGGAACTGCTCCTACTTTAATTTTAATATCAATTTCAGCAGAGGGAAATGCTAACCATAAAGGTGGTTGTAACCATAACACCGTTATAACCATAAAGATCATTGGAACCATAAAACCATAAGTGGTCTTAGGAGTACAAATGCTATTTTAGAATTTTTCTAAGAGAATTTCATGGCTATTCATCTCCAAATGAATAGGATTTAGATTTCCTACACTTTGTCCAGAGGGCCCATCTGTGGGGCAGAAAGTGCTAATGGTTTATGTGTTCGAACTAAAAAGACCTTGCAAATCTCCACAGGGACACTGAAGACCAAGAAATGGAAATGTGTACGGCATTTCGACTGGCTTCTGAGGGGGAGCAAAGGGAAAGAACACAGTGATCGAACATGCATGGAAATACGCTAAGTGCACACTGGGAAACCAAGACAATCCACTTACTCCAGTGGTAACTTTTCTGAGTCTTTTGTATTCTTGAATTTTACGCTTGTTGCTATGTCCTTATGCCTTTCTTAATTGAAGTGCTCCTTGGTAGCTCCTTCCTTCAGCTCATTCTGGGGTGCTGGTGTTGGTGCCACTGGGGGACAGGTCAGGATCCAGCATGGAATGGCACAAAACATGCAAGAAAATGAGCACAAACCCAGTGGATGGAAGACATCATATTTTTTATTTTTTTACAGAAAGAAAGAGAAATTTAGGGGACAATTAAGGAGGCAGACAGGTAATTGCCATTGTTTGTGCCTGGATGTCTGTCCTACAGCCTGCAGACCAGTGGTCCCTGGGAGTGGAGGATGCTGCTGGTGGGCGCGGTGTGATATGCAACGCAAAGAAGTGGAAAATGGGCCTTTCAGCTGTGTTTTATAGTCCCTTTCTTTCTTCCTCTGTTACCATCTAGGCATCTTGTTGCAAAACATGGACATTTTAAACTATAATTTGCCTTTGCTGAGCTATTGATCCTGATTGTGCCTGAGATTTGGGAGTTTCCCAAATACAATAAGTGTGTTTACATGCAGTAGTCAGAGAGGAAATTACATGTGAAAGCACTCAATAAGGAGATGGTATTTTGTTGCAATTACACATAAGCCTTGTGTTTACATGGGGTTTTTTAAGGAGAATTCAAAGCATATCTCCTTTTTGTGATGCATCAACAAGCATATCAAATGATTGTTCAAAAAGCTTGTGTTTTTTTGCAAAAATAGAAACCAAATGGCTGAGTAATTTCCAACATAAAAAAAAAAACCTGCTATAGCAATTCCATGGTCTATTTAAAACTCTTTTATAAAACCTTTTAAATAATAAAACTCTACACTCCCAATTAAAAAAACCTACTGGCTCTGTTGGTTTCATGTTTCTAAACATGATACATTGTAGGGCCATTATAGGAACTGCATATTTTCCCACTCCAAAGATTGCATGTTCCACTCTTCTGCCATTGCTCCTCTGTCCTGACCCTTCCCCTGATGTGGTGACGGTCCCATGGGACACTTGGTGTCCCACGTCTTGGCCCTACTTCCAGAGACACTGAGCGTCTGTGGAGCCATTTTCTTTCATGACCCTTGGGAAGGGAAGGGAAAGGAGGGGAAGGGGAAAGGGAAGGGCAAGGGGAAGAAGAGATAAAGGTGGCATACCTTCAGCTAAGCAGGGAATGTGTCCTTTGGATGATTGCAAATCACGGCCTGATGCCAAAGCCATTTGAAAGACTTTTTTTTTTTCTTTTTAAATATCTTTTTGGTGGCCACTCCAAATTCTCTTTCAAGCATCACACTTGAACCACGTCTCGTCCCAGACTGTTCTCAGAGGACACATCTAATGCGTGGGTTTGTGTTACAGAGGCCCCTGAAAAACAATTCCCCCTTTCCCTAACAGAAAGATCTGGTAATTTAGCCTCAAAACAAACAAGTTAAACACATTACAAACTAAACCCCTGCTCTTTGTGCTGCCATTACAGCAGCAGGCCAGCGAACGCTGTGCGTAAACAGGCGGGTCGGCTAATTCTCTCGTACTGTAAACAGGATACGCGGCTGCCTGTGCAGCACCGTGGCACCTCCGCCTTGGAATCTGCTCGGTGCAGCAGGCCAGGCTGCGGCCCGGGGCAGCAGCACCGGCTTCCCCAGGGTAAACAGATGGGATTAGGTGCAGATTAATCTCTTAGGTGGGGTTGACTGCCAGGTTTGTGGTGGTGATGCGCAAGGTGAGCTTTGAAAGCAGCTCCCGCGCAGATGTGGATCTGCCCGTGCTGCTGCAGGTGTTCGTGCATCACTGCTGAGCTCAGGAAGGACATCCATGCCCTGCATATCCCCATATTCCCATGGCTGCTTTGCAATGGGTATTGCTCTGAGCCCCCATGATGTGTTGCTGACCCTTCTTCTGGCCACCTAGTAGGTGCAATGGGGAGGTGAGACACCAAGTCTTGGAGTCTGCTCCTGCTGGAGACCTGGATGTGGCCTGCAGGTAGTACAGCATGTTGGGCTGGAGCTGGTTTGCATCAGAAAAGGTTCTGTAAGCTTCTTCAGGCATCCACCCAGCCTGGGCCTGAGCTCTGACCCCCTGGCAGGCCCAGGGGATCTGGGTAGCTCTGGGAAGGAGAGTCACATACCATGCCTGTCTGAACAGGGCGGCCAGCCCAAGATGCTCGTCTGGCCCTCTGAGCTTCACTAGCATGTTTCTTCCCCTGCCAAGTGCGTTCCTAAAGCCAACCTGAGTCCAGACGTACATTTGGGCAGTCAGCAGCCAGCAGAAACTGCAAGGAAACCCAAGGTGTGCTTTCCTGAGTGGGTGCACATTTATTACCAAAAAGTCAGTTTGTACCTTCACCAGGTCTTGCACTGACAGCTGCCACAAGCCAATGAGGAGGCTTCACTCTTACAGTTCTTGTGGTTTTTCTCCCCAATGACATCTGTTAATGACTTGGCTCTTAACTTCTAACTGAACAGTGAAGATCAGCGATTGTCAGACTCTGAATTTCCAGCCCATCTCGCTTTCGTGACTGCAGCTCTTTGCTCAGAGGTATCCATCAGAGCTGCACACAAGCAAGGTACCTCTCCCTGTCCTGCATACAGTGCTGCTTGTTGTAAATCAGAGGAAACTTCTCTGATTTAAATCTCCTGGCATATGTTTCCATGTTTAATGAAAGCTGCTTTTCTTATGTGCTTGTGCACACACACATTTTTAGCCATATTTTTCCAATTATTTTCATACAGCAGATCACATTCAAATGGGACCCTGGGTTCGGATGGATGGTAGCTAACAGCACACGGATCTTTTGCACGCACTTGTGACATGCTGAAATCTTTTAGTTATTAACAAAGCCACGTTGTTGATAACTTTCTTTTGCAAGGGAAGATTTAGAGTCTGGCTGCTTAGATAAAGAACTCCCATGTAGTCCCAGACTCAAAACTATAATATTTCCTTTGCTGCATATTGGGCGGTTTCTCCTGGATGGCATGGTGTTCTGCCTCAGTATTGAGGAATGTTAACAACTGAGGGACAGTGCAAGCCAACACCTGGGGGAGGCAGAGGAGACAGAGACACCTACTACCTTGCTTGAAACTCGTGGCAAAGCGCAAGTAGCCCAGGTAGTCCTGGAGCACCAGGCATTTGCTGGGATGGAACAGTGCTCTTGTTTCTGGGGTCACTTCAGCAACCCTGAGCACTGGAGGAAGTGCATCATGGTGGGGGTCTACCCTTATGTAAGTGCTGGAGCAAGAGAGTAAAGCCACTGTTCAGGGCAGCTGATGGAAGGAGCAGGTGAAGACAACATGTTTGCTTCCACCTCCATTATTTTTCTTTTCCTCCCTTCCCTTTTTCCCCAAATTGTGGCGTCTGTCTCCAGCTCAGTGTAAGTTACACACTATGTATTTGATTCTCCTTTTTCAGCTGTCTCCAGACTAATTTTCATTCCCCAATGTATAGGTACAGTGTATAGGAGACGTACTGGGATGGGGCTGACAAGCATGACCTCATGTGTCCTACCCCAATCTGTCAGCCAAGCGGCATTCGAATGATGAGTGCCTGAGTTTCTTTGAACCAAGATGAGCAGAAATGTGTATGTATTCAAAATAGCCGTGCATCTCAAAGGGAGAAACATTTTTCTGATTAGTTTCAGATTTATAACTTTCAAATTCAATCAGAGAAAGCATTTCTGTTTCTTGAAGGCCAGACTTTCCTGATCATCCTCTTCCTACAGTCACAGTCCATTCCAAGCTGCCAGGACTGCGCCAGTGAGTACTGCTGCTACAGAGGAAAGGGACCAAGTGTGGTCTCTAGAGGAGCCTCATGCCAACAGCTTCCACTTTTAATTTCTGTTACCTGGAAGATAACCTTTCCTGGCAGGCTTTGGAACTACATTGGTGGGGTTTCTTGCAGAGCAAACACTAGGAGCACTCCTTTCTGCTGGGGTTTTTATCCTCTGGTCAATGATGAGACACTTGTCCTCTGGTCTTCTGAGCAGGCACGAGTGGCTAGGGAGCCAGAACCAGCGCTGGGAAATACAACCCATAGCAGCACTTGCAGCCTGTGTCTTGGCCTCACAGGTTCATCTTTCCTAACCTCTCAAATTCCCCAGACTCCCCAAAACAGTCTCCTGTGCAGCAGGCTCAGGTTAGTACCCCAGTTTTCCAGGCTGCCAGAGCTCAGGGAGCATCACTCCGATGGTCGAAGCAAGCTGCTCAGCCCCTGCCATGTTTGTCTGCAAGGAAATGGGATGTTTATGTTTATTCAAATGGATACTGATGGATTACACTTTTGTTCCATTTAGCAGCTGTTTGGACCATTTTATACCACAAAAGGAGATTAAGATCCAAAGTACTGGAGGGCTGTGTTATGAATAACAGCCGTTTAATAGCAATAACAATGAATAACATTTTGAAGTATGGCTTTTAGCTATTGTTATGTCTAAGGCTAGTTTGTTTTATATATATATAAAAAACACATACATATATGTTTTATAAATACATAGATATAGCTATCTATAAAATGAATATACCTAAGAAC
Source organism: Heliornis fulica (assembly GCA_013399135.1). Lineage (NCBI taxonomy): Eukaryota > Metazoa > Chordata > Aves > Gruiformes > Heliornithidae > Heliornis > Heliornis fulica. The sequence continues at coordinate 89,340 of VXBZ01002541.1, read as the reverse complement.
AAAGCATTGTCTTTCTGGATAACTCACCCTGCCCCCAACTATTCTAGATTTCTCATCCCAGCCACTCATGATGGCAGAATCCCATCGAAGCAGCAGCATGATGTGCCTTCCCAATCTGTAGGTATATCTGAGCTCAGGACTCCCACTGTGGAGCTGTGCAGAGGAGCTGCAGCCAAACCACACAGGGGTCCATCAGCCACCAGCTCATCTAGCTCATAGTGAAACTAAGGGCATTTTTCAAAGAGAAATGCCTCTTAAATACCATGTCCGGCTTTCAGTGTGCAGAATTAGCTGCTTGTTCAAGGGATGCTGGCAGTAACAATGCTCGGATCTGGCAGGATAAGCTGGGTCTGCCTTGGGAAAGGGACTTGGGCCAAGGTTTATGTCACCCAGCACGATGTGTAACTATGGAAAGATGCATGTGTTTGAGAACCGCAGGCACAGAATGGTCTATTTATTTATGCCGCTGCAAATGTCTCCTGTGGACACGTAGCAGCATCTCTGTGACCTCCTGGGACAGATGTGAGCATCTGAGGTGCCTTGTCAGGTCAAGCAGTTAGTTACTGACCATTTAGGGCCAAAGGGGAGGAGACAATTTGGGAAAGAATTCTCCTTTGACTGCTGAATAATAATGCTAATAATGTTAATGATAATGACAATGATAATAAACAACAACAATAATAATAGTAATAATTGCCATTTACAAGAAATAGCTATAATAGAGTCTGGTTCTTTGTCATTATTGTCTCGTGCAAGGAAGAAGATAATAGTTGGAAATATGGCTTTAAATGCAAGGCACCTTTTTATTTTGTACAATCACTCTAAAAGAAGACCTTGCAGAGAACACTAAACCATATGACTATTGTATTTTAAATGACTACTTAAATGCAAAGACTAAAATCCTGGGTTCTTATCCTGTCTGACAGGTGGCTTACTTCTGATCCCACCTCTTAATCTTTGAAGTCATGTTTTCTTTCAAACTCAGTTATTCTCTTTTAAAAGGAGATTGGGTTCTGCAGGACAATGAATCACTGAGCACAGAGCATGCTGCTGGCAAATATGACATTTCTGGGGAAAAAAAAAAAAAGAAATTCAAGATCAGTTTGTTGACCTGGCAACACAGCAAGACATACCCTTTTCGGAGGTCTGCAAGGTTGTGGTTGGATGATTTTTATATAATTGCAGTTTTTAACATGCACAGGATAACACCTCATGCACAAGTAAGAAGCTACAAGAAGAGCTGTTGGCAACATCCCAAACACACTTCTTACCGCTCTCTCTGCAGCGTGTTGCTGCTGGAACGGGTGATGGAGGTGATGGTAGCCACCGCATTGCCATGCCCAGCCAGGAGGAAGAGCCCTGCCAAGAACAACTGGAAGCTGATGCTCTTAGGCTCCCGGTCAGCCCTCCAAACCCCAAGCACACACATTTGCAGACATGGAGGTACGCTAATGCTTCACCCGCCCTTCTGTCCAGCACAAGGTAAGCACGAATCCCACTTGCTGCAGATTTATTTCTCCCCCTGCTCCTCGTTTAGCAAACCCAGATTGTTAAAATTCAGGAAAGTATTTCATGAGGCTCCCATTGGGTAATGATTGAGTTGGTGTTGCTCTCAAATAACAATGATGGACGAGGGAGGTCAGAAACGCCTAGGAAGGGTACAGCTTGGTGCGTTACAGGTTATCCAGCCTTGCCAAAGCAAAGGCCATGGAGGAGATTAACGGTGGCCTTTGTCAACGGCCATCAGGTGATTAATGTACCCGAACGTATTGCTGAGAGACCAGCGGAGGGGTGTGCAGTGAGAGCTGTACAGAGCTACAGCATCGGTAGCGCTGCGCAAACAGGGCTTTGGGGAGTCAAAGCCACGTCTGTGGAAACAAGAGACTCTGCTCTTAGTATCACTGGCACCAAAATAATGAAGACTTTTGCTTCACTTGCTCATTTGCTTTTATTCTGCACAACAAGGAGCATGCTCAGAGGAATGAGACATGTTTTCAGATACAGCAGGATTATTTGGATAAAGGCCATCCTTCCTCCTGTCTCTCTGGACTCCTCTGGGCTCAAGGATCAATAGCTCCATCCTGCCAGAAGAAGGTCCTCGACCCTTTCTCAGACCTTGCAGAATGCCAACAACCTCCATTCCCAGTAATTTCACTATATGTAACAAGGTAATTTACCTTTAACAACCTGAAAACCTATCCCCTTCCTCACACCATAACCAGCCCAGCCTCTTACTTCATGGTCCCATTCTGCAAACAACTCTGTGAACATCCTTCTGTTTGCATCTCCCAACTCTGCCCTTATTTGCCCTGCTTTTTTTGTTCTTATGAGCTCCCTTTTCTACATCCAGTAACATTCCTCTGACAGTCACCAGGGCAGTTACGTCCCCTCCCCACTTCTATCTTCTCAACCTGTTGGGCTCTACACAGTAGAAAGGGTAGGAGAGACTTTTGTGGGCTTTTTGTGGCCAATGTATTAAACAGGCTGCACACCTTCGCTATAGGCGGCTCCAGCACTGTGGTACTGGCTGGATGTTTTATTACCTGGGTGCACATTGTGTCCTGGGAAAAGTCAGTGTAGGGCTTTGACAATCTGGAGGTACTTCCTCTCCTTTTCATCTGAAGAGCAGTGAGAAGAGTCACTTTGATCAAGATGAAAGCACAAAATGCAGAGCCAGAACACCTCTAAAATGCGACAAGCGCTTGGGCTGTGCCTAAAGGACACCCCAGAGTCTTTTCCTCACTGGAAGTACACTTGGAAATGCACAGAAACCATCCAGGAGAAGTCATCATGCTGTGTGTGCTACCACTAGTATGAAGGGCTGGTGTTCCTCCAGTGTGGCACATCCCAGACATCTGCTCTGTCTGGGACAACACATGCAGCACAGGATCCTTCTGCCAGCAGGTCCATGCTACCTAAACAGTGGAGAACTGTAGGATTCCAGCTAACCACATTGTTCCTCCCACCTGAAAACCTGCAGCAGGGCCCTGGAAGGAATAAAAGCACTAAGTGACAATCAAGAACTCAATGGAAATAGGGCTGCAGTGAGGGGAGAGAGCCATGGCCTTTTCAGAAGCATTAGACATGAGGACTGAGTCATTTTCATGAGATAAACCACCATATAAACAGGTCCCATGTGATGCTGTTTCCTCCTCATATGCTACTGTACACTGTGGAAACCTACTGAAACCAAACAACAGTTTCTTAATTGAAGTTAATTGCTTTGCCTGGATGTATTTAATTTCCTGTTCAATTTTAAGCATCAGACAAACTCTGGTGTTAATTTTTTCCTCTTTTTAAATTTATAGCAAATGCCCCTTTCTGCTCCTCAGTGTTTGGGACACTGCAGGAAACGAAGAACCACAACACTCCTGGTGACTTACAGGTTCCTTCCCCATGGCACATAGCTCTGAAGCTTAGGAAAAGCTGTGACTCGTAAGGCCACACACTACAGAGCAGAGTCACCCGCTCTTGGGACATCCCTGGCTCATGTAGGCTCTTGTGAGCCCTGGAAGCTGGTGGCCTAAGCAGCACTCAGAACCTTCCTGGATCAAGCCAGAGGTTGCAGATGGAAATTTAGAAATAAGCATCATGGATTAAATCTGCTTGGATGTTCCTGGGGCAAAGTCAATTCACATTGGGTTGGTTTGGGGTTTTTTTTGGAAGTGTCTGGCAATGAAACAGCGTCTGAGGTGTGCAGCCAGAGAAAATGAAAAGTCTCCTTTGTCTCCAGAGCAGAAAAGTCACCTAATGCGATGAAGGTTTAATCCCTGCAGATGGTTTGAAGCCACAGTGTCTTTATTCTCTTCTCACCAGCATCTGTCGAAAAGTTGTCATCGCTGCTTATGCCAAATGCCGGACCGGGAACAATCTGTGTAAACCCCGCTCGAGATAACAAGCTCGTTAATAGCTTACACGGCCAAGGTACGCTCAGCTATGACAGTTGTCTGTCAGTGGGCTGCAGAGCTGCTGTCAGCTGTGACAGGGCAGAATCGGTGGAATGTGGGGAACAAAAGCCCAACACAAAGGCAGCGATTTGGTTTGGGAGGCTCCAGCTTCCTCTGCCTTCCCAGAGGCCACACAGTGTCCAGGCACATGGCAAGATGCCTTACTGCAGTTAATGCTTCACTCTCAGAGCAAGTTTCAAGTTATCTCTTGAGAGAAGTTAAAGGTTTGCATATTTCGAGGCAAAGTAACGAGGCTGGTGAGCTTGAATTAAGAAAGTGTGTTGAAAGGAGCTGTTACAGTCTTTAACCTTGGGCAAGGGACACGTAAACCATACGGTATTAGTGCACTTTTTATTGTATAACTTGTTCTGTGTCCTAATTTACAGGCTGCTCCAATAAATCTACACACAAATGCTGCTGGGAAACATTCACCCCTTCTTCCCTTTCTACCTCCGCTGGGCTGGGGCATCTGATACTCCACTTCTGTGGAGGTGTCTGTTGTCCAAACCAACCCACCAAATGTATTTTATGACAGCAGTAAAATAAAGCAGCTATGTGGCTGGAACTGCTGAATTCAGGAAAAAAAAATAAAAAATTGGGGGAGAAAGGGCTGGTGGAGGAGAGTTTCTGCAGCCAGCAAGTGCAAGGAGTCAGGAGACAGTGGAGCTGGTGGCCATGCGGCCACCGTGGCCAAGGGCTGTGTGATGCTCAGGCTGGTGGGGGGGTGGGCTGGATGACCTTCCAAGGTCTCTTCCAATTCCCAATGTTCTGTGGTTCTGTGGTTCTGTGATGTGAGGGTTGGACTGGACAGATGTGGCACACGGGGCACCCCGCTCAAACCAGAGCCTGCTTGAGGCTGGCCAAGGGCACATGCACCAGCTCTGCAGGGAAGTTCCTCTCCGGAGCTGGGCAACAGAATGTGGCCCATGGGATGGTCACAGCCCATGTGCCCAAGATGAGCTGCTCCCTCCAGCATTTCTTCATTCCCTTCACCATGGATTACTGTCAGGCAGCAGCCTTTTAATCCTGCAGTTTTTTAATCCTTGCTTGGGAGCGCAAACTAATTGTGGATCTCAGACTTGTAACCAGGAGGCCTGGTAAGAAAAATGATGCCACAACATGCTGAGTGGTTCACCCATGCACATCTCAGGTGCAGTGTGAAGCAAGCCCTCCCTAGCTGTGTGCAGTGAAAGGGAGGCACTTAATACACCTGTGGATTAATGTTCCTGCGACAGGGATATACCATCTCTTCCATTGTTGTGTTAAGGACCTCTTGAGCACTCTGCTCAAGCATCACCAGAGGACACTATCCCAACAGATGACATCTGTTGGGATACTGTCCTCTGGCTGTGTGCTGTGTCTGTAACACATCGTGGCTAGCCACGATGTGTTACAGCCACAGCACACTGAGGTTGAAAAGGACGCTGTGGTGTCCCAGGGGAAACCAGTTGCATTATTACTGTCCATTCAACCAGGCAAAGCCCAGCCCATGTGTGAGCAGCCATGCTCACGATCTCTGCCCTGTCTCTTGCCACAGTGCAACTCACCTGCACGAAGTGTCTCGCCTTCGCACGCTGTGTAGCACCGCACCGTCTGCCCTCAGAAGTCCTGTCCTGGGAATGTCAGCAAGGTGCAGCACCTTGGCTGGTCACCAAGTGAGGGGGAGTATCGCTATGCCATGCTGGGGGTAGGTCATGGAGCTACAAAAAAGAAAGGGAATGCAGGCAGAAAGGCAGACAGGGAATCTGAGGGGTCAGCAGCTCCTTAGTAGGTCTGTGAGTAGCACCCCATCAAAGAGGGATCCAGCTCTGGGAAAGGGCCATTTGTTCCACACGACAAATGCAGGGAAAATCAATCCCTCTGGGTCAGACAGTTCCTGTAGAGTAGAGCAGACTGAGAATGAAGATGCGTGGGAGGGACTGCACAATGGCCAAAAGTCCTCCAGTCACATCAAAGGAACACACAGAGTTTGTTCTGCTTTCCTGGTTGACCCATCGCCATGTCAGGCCCTGCACACCCTCACAGAGCTCTGCAGTGTGATGGCAGGGTTTGCATGACCATGCAGCAACAGCTGTGCTCCTGGAAGGTCTGGCCTGTGGCACCCACTGCCCTCTGACAGCTAACAGCGAGAAACTAGCGATGGGCACATGTCCAGCATGGCTGGTGTGCCCAGCGTGAGGAGCCAAACAGAAGACCATAAAGGGCCACAATGATGATCAGGGGGCTGGAGCACCTCCCCTTGAGGACAGGCTGAGGGAGCTGGGCTGGGTCAGCCTGGAGAAGAGAAGGCTGAGGGGGGACCTCATTGCAGCCTTCCAGTACTTACTGTATGGAGGGGAGGGGAATCGTATTTGCACAAGGGTAGAGAGTGGTAGGACAAGGGGGAATAGATTGAAGCTGGAGGGGAGAAGGTTTAGGTTGGATATCAGGGAAGCTCTTCATGGAGAGAGTGGTGAGGTGCTGGAACAGGCTGCCCAGAGAGGTGGTGGATGCCCCAAGTCTGGAGGTGTTCAACGCCAGGTTGGATGGGGCCCTGGGCAGTCTTGTCAGGCCTGGAGGTTGGTGGTGATGCCTGTGGCTGGGGGTTTGGAACTTGATGATCCTTGGAGTCCCTTCCAACCCAGACCAGTCTGCGATTCTGTGAAGATGCCCTGTTGACCTTGAGAAGAAAGGATGCATTTCATTTCCCTCCAGCTGCCAAGTGAAGCTTTTTAACCAGTTAATAAAGGAGCAGTGTAAGCACAAAGCCTTCTAAGATGTGTCTCCTTGCCATTAAGTGACTGCTAATTACTAGTTTGTTGGAGCTGACAGTAAGGGTAAGACCCGTGGTCCCGTCATGGTCACCAAGCACCTACCAGTATGCGCAGGGGTGAGCCGAGCCCCGGCTGGCAGTCACAGCACTCACGTTCCTTTCTCCAAGAAGTGCGCCACAGAGCTCAGTGTTTAGTAAATACAGTTAACTGGGGGAAAGAAGTATGCACAGTTTGACAGCAGAGTGACCTAAAAACAGGCCTCAGAGTGTCTTTCCCAGCAGACTGGAAACAGAAGGAAATCTAATTAATTATAATTATTACACTTTTAAGAGAAGAGGAGAAGCAGACTTTCTCACACGACACACAGAGAACAGCTTCAAGACTGTTTACACAATGCTGTGAATTCTGCGGGGTGGGCACCACAAACCCCGTCAGATGTTAATGGAAAGAACGGTGTTCGCAGTGCGGGATGGCACCGTGCCACCGCTCTAAGGAACAAACACGCGCTCCGCGGTGCAGCCGGAGGCTGCGCCGATCCGGGATGAGAGATGGATTTCGGGCCTGTGAGCCTAACGTGGGGCTGTGCCAAGCGCCCCGTTTCGAATGACTCTTGTTGGTTTAAAGGCAGAAACAGTAGAAATCCAAATGTTGTTAGTAATCATTTACCAAGGGCAGCCAACAGCCTCGCTGCATCCACATGGCCAGAAAATACCTCCCTGGCAACGGTATCCTCTGGATATTGGGTGGTAGGTTTACAAGTTTCCTGTTGCTGGTCACTGTGAGAGTAAAAGGGAAGATGTAGTCATTGTCCNAAAAAAAAAAAAGAGAAGTATTTCTGCAGAAGTGTCCAGCCCAGCCCCTGCTAAGCATGGAGACACTACCTGAGGGTGTGAGATGTCCTCAGCCACCTCAGCAGGAGATGGGGAACACACTGTGGCCTCTTCAAACGCCTGTGGGGCACATGAAGCATGTCTGTGCTGCATGTGGAGCTGGGCAGGCAGAAGGAAGCAGGACCTCCTTGGAGCTGAGGTTTGGGGTGTTTATCAAGAACAGGGCAGAGCGGGGAGGACACTGCGGGGCGGCAACTGGCACAATCGTACGGGCTGTGAGAAGAGGGAAAAAGCCACTATGCCTCACTGGCACCCAAACAGCTGAGGAGCTGGGGAGGGACGGGGCTGCGTCCTCCATCTGTTGCCAGCACCAGGCTGCCATGTTGATGGGAAGCACCAGAGGGTACGGTGGGCTTCCCCCACCCCTCCTCCCTTTCACTGACTATGTGCTAGTTTTGATACACCATTTGTGCAGGATTAGAAGAGCTTGCCAAGTGCAGAACCCTCTGGACTATTTGGGGGTGCGGAGGAAGGGCAAAATCCACGCAGGCAAAGGAAATAATAGCAATTGAGGAAATAGGCAAGAGATCTGAACCGACTGGGCATTTGTAATGTGTCCTTCCTAGGGAGAAGGCTGAAAAAGCCCTGATAAAGCAGGAGCAAAATAAGAAGAAGCCCCTTGCATCCCAAGAGCCTGGCGAGGCGCCCTTTCTGAAATGACATCATGGAGCTACCTGAGAAGCAGGATGTGAAGGATGTCCATAGCACTCGCCTCAAACACTGCTCCCGGCCATGAGTGAGGAAGGGTAAGAAATGCTTTGGAAAGTGTAATGACACTGTTTAGACTTCTGATGGCCACAACGTGTGTATGGGGATCCCCACTGTCCAACCTCCACAGCTGTGCCGGAGCTGTGTGGGGAGGGGCAGCCAGATGCCCCTCAGAAGGAGCTCACAGGGGCAGCAGAGCCTGGGCTGGGACTGCTGGAAACACCTCTCTGATGGTACATGAGGCTGTGTTTTCTAAAGGTGACTTTGTGAAAGAAAGGGTGGTCCTGGCTGAACACCGGGAGGTGGGCACTCAGGTCCCACACCGCACGGTCCCACGACTGCCCTGGGCCGCAGCCAAGGGCAGCTGGAGCAGTTCATGGGTTACCTCTCGACGCTGGTTTGCCTGTGCCTGGTCTCCTCGGGGCTGCAGCCACTACAGCTCGCTCGTTCCTGAGGGTGTTTCCTGCAGGGACCCAACCGAGCCCTTCCGTGGCTTCCTCGGGCTGCCGGTACCCGGGAATGAGTCCCGAGGCATCCTCAGCTGCACGGTCACAGGGATGGGGAACACAGGTCGCCCCGGCCGGTGAGGGGCTGGGCATTGCGCAGCCTGTTCCACGGGCTGCGGCCGTTTCTGAACTGTGAACTCCCCCAGCTGGTCACCGGCTGCCATTGCCACCAGCCACCGTAGCCACTGCCACCGCTGTCCCAGGCCAACCCCTGTGAGGAGTACCGGGACAGCCGGAGAGGTGCGGCTGGGCAATCCCCATAAAGTTCAACAAGGACAAGTGCAAGGTCCTGCACTTGGGTCGGGACAACCCTCGCTACCAACACAGGCTGAGGGTGATGTGATGGAGAGCAGCCCTGTGGAAAAGGGCTTGGGGTGCTGGTGGACAAAAAGCTGGATATGAGCCAGCAAGGGGCACTCACAGCCCAGAAAGACAGTCCCACCCTGGGCTGCATCACAAGAAGTGTGTCCAGCAGATCAAAAGAGGGGATTAACCCCCTCTGCTCTGCTCTGGTGAGACCCCACTTGCAGTGCTGTGTCCAGCTCTGGAGCCCTCAGCACAAGAAGAACATGGACCTCTTAGCGTGGGTCCAGAGGAGTCCACAAGGATGATGCAAGGGCTGGAGCATCTCTCCTATGAAGACAGGCTGAAAGTTGGGCTTGTTCAGCCTGGAGAAGGCTCCAGGGAGACCTCGGAACCCCTTCCAGTACCTGAGGGGACCTACAGGAAAGCTGGGTAGGGACTGTTTATAAGGGCATAGAGCAATAGGACTAGGGGGCTGTGGGGGTGTGTGGTCTAGATTTGACATGGGTAACAAGTTCTTCACTCTGAGGGTGGTGAGACACTGGCACAGGCTGCACAGAGGTGGAGTTGCACAGGTGGTAGAGGCCCCATCCCTGGAGTTATTCAAGGTCAGGCTTGACAAAGCTCTGAAGAACCTGCTCTAGTGAAAGGTAAAAGGGGTTGGACTAGATGGCCTTTGAAGATCCCTGCCAATCTAGTGCCATCTGTGATTCTACAATGCAATACCAGCCCCACAAATTCACCAGCACGTGAGGATGTTTAGTCAGCAGCTGTAGGGAAAAGCTGAGCGATGCGCAATGGCAGGACACAGAGCTGACAGTGACAACCAAAGCGAGTGGTACAGCAGGGTGACTGTCTCATCTGTCATTTGTGAAGGGCAATGTGGGATGACCGATGTTGAATACTTGGTGAGCTGTCTCAAAGTCTGAGCACTGGGGGATGCTGGACAGGAATGTGGCAGAGCCAAACCCCCCCGCTGCAGGCACAGCAGCTTCTCCACTGATGCTCTACCAATTGATGTAAGGGTATTGATACCTGCATCACACTGACCGCTTCAGAGTGTGACTGCAGAGAACACACACGCCTGTGCCAAACATTTCGGGTCACTTGCACGTACTTTTGGGCCCTGTCCATAAGAGGCACTATAGGTAACAGACCACCAGCCATTCCTGACAGAGCGTCAGGACCACTGCCGCATGGAGTTCAGTGGGAACAGGGCACCCACCGAAGAAACATGGATTCTGCTTAGCAGCACTTACCCTGAGGCCAAGCCGAGGCAAGATCTTGCACACAACAAACATCGTACTCCCGATCGACTCCACGTTCTTGTGGCATCAGTCTGCTCTAGCAGTTGTTGGAAGTGAGGGTTGCTAGGAGCTGAAACACCTTTCCAACAGGAAAATGAAAGTCTTCCTCTTCTGGCTCTGGGAAACTTCTATCACCTCGGTGAGGCAATGTGGGATGCTTGGGGCGAATACACAGGTGGGAGTGGGGAGACAGGGACATGGGGACGCAGGAAGGAGACACCCCCAACAGCAGTGATTTCCCCACTCCTGCAGGGAACTTAGGAGAGAAGGCGGCAACTATCTGGGACTGGGTCTGGCCTTCAGAAGGAGCTAACAGCCAGCATTTCACCCAGTTCCCTGCTGGAAGGTGACGAGAAGATGGAGATGTCATGATGTCACCCTTTTGGTACACCTACCCAGGGCCTGGAGCCCTGCTCCCCAAAGAAACATTCCCAGTATGCTTGGCAAGCTGTCCTGTCCAAAAGCTTACCCTCAGTGACTTCTCAACTTTTCTCCAAATCCCTCAATCCAAATAGGCTGCTAGAACCTTCCTCTGGGAAACATCATCCTTGTCCCCTGACCATGTGTCACCACTGGGTGATGGGACTGACATCATCTAACTGGGATCAGTTTTTCAGTGCCTTGCATTGCACACAGGATCAGACAACCACCTCTCCAGTGTGCACACAGCCTGGACAGACACACACACAGTGTAGGTACTGCAGAGGCAAAGCCTCCCAAAAGAGAAGCAATCCCTCAGTGGCATACCTGGCCTTCTTGCTGCCCTAAGGAATTCATCAAAAGACAACCTGTTGGAAGAGATGTACCAGTTAGAAGATCTGTATGATCCCATCCTGTGGTCGTCATCTAGCCAGCAAATACAGCGTGATTGGGGTCTGATGGCACGCCATGCTTACCTTGATGTAGAGGGATCTGCAACACTCACCTTGTGCCTGATGGGGCTGCCAGAAGTGTGGGCCATGGTGTCAGGGTCACAGCCAGTGTGAGGTGCCAGGAATAGCCTCAGCATGGGACATCAATGGCCTTTCCTTGGGACAGACAACTGCAGGGGCAGCAGCAGTTGCATGTCTGGCATCACCTTCAGCCTCTCTTGTGGCAACTGAGGTGTATTTGGAAAGCGGCCCCAGGGACAGGAGAATCAAGCTGGATAAAAGGCTCCAAGAAGTGGTGAGGTATCTGATGTCTGAGTGAGAAGGGGAAGCCTCTACCACCTGGAGTCCTCCAAGATGGAGGGAGGCAGCAGGGGGAAGCGAGTGTGTATGCTTGTCCCGGGGATGTGGATGACAGAAGCAGTGCTGGGCAGCGGACAGGTGAGTCCGGGTGGGCCATGGGGTGTCTTTCCAGGATGCTCAAGGCCACACCAAGTTAGCCAGGGCTTCCCGCAGTGCTGCAGCACGTGGGGGTCTTGGTGAGGGTTTTGGGGAGGAGATGTGGTGCTGGCTCAGCGCCCCGGGGTGCTTGCAAAGGGGCAAAGGAGCCCCCACCTGCCTGCTCCTGCCGAGGAGCGAGCTGAGCAGGCAGAGCACCGTGCCGGGCTACCTGCCTGCTTCGCCCATGGTGGGTCCCTGCCCACACCTCCCCCTTGCCCACCCCAGGGACCCCGGGGCTGCCTCTGCTCCCCCACCCAGCCCACGCACTGCCCCACGCCGACCCCACAAAAAGGCCAGGCCCAGGCAGTTCTGTACAAAACCTGAAATAGTTTACTTTGCTTTCCTTTTTTTTCTTTTCTTCTTTTTTTTTTCTCCTTTTTTTTTTAAACTTTGCTCTAGGCTTACTTAAGATTTCGTGAACTCGATACAAGAGCATTTGATATGAATCGGTAAATAAAACACCGTCATAAGATAGATAGCCACGATAAACTTTGTTAGAAATGTACATGTCGCGAAAAAAATAATAATACTAATAATAATAATAATAATCATAATAAAAAAAGCCGGCGCGACGCC